>CABFOW010000134.1:250258-298969 GCA_902141385.1 Timema californicum
GGGGGGGGGGGGGGGGGGGGGGGGTTGTCCCATTCCCCCCAATGTTGGTTAAAATCATGAAAGTTGGGAATTTTGTGAGATTAGAGATCTGGAGTTGGGAAATTATAGGCTTATTCTATACTCCATTACTTTCTATTATGAAAGTCCTTAACAACAGACTTGTACAGACAAATTTAAAATTTCCCAACTGTTGATCCCTACTCTACAAAAAATCCCAACTCCAAAAATCGTCAAACATTTAAAGGAGATTCTTTGTTTAGTAGGTTGTAGAAATCTTAGTTAATTAAGTAGTCTAATAGCGTCGTTATCAGTAGGCAGAGACAATGACCGGTAACTGTATGCTGAATGCGGTTTGTTAATGAATCATAAGGGAACATGGGCTGCCCAGTAGACAAATTTCACTGAGCCAGCAATGCTTGAAGTGGCAGCATTGTCAGCCAATGTTTTATTTATGATTTTTTTTTTTTTAGTTGTGACTTTCGTGGCTGCTAGACTGTCACAGTTTTATGATTCAAATTATCATATTTTGTAGAGCCAATGCCTTAATTAGGGCTTTATTAAGTTTTGAAGGCACAAATGCAGTGAATGTTACACAATATTTTATTGTTTTCTTATCGAAAGCTCTGATTGATGAAATTAGGACATTAAGGCTAGTGTTAATGTTTGACTTTTGAAATAAACACTGATTTTTCTATCGAGTATCCATACTAGTTTGAATTGAAAATATGTATCTGATGCAATTGTTTATTTAAATAGGTTCAAAGCAACAATGAAGAAAGAGGAGTAATAGGGCTGTGTTACCTAGAATTTTTCATTTGATTAATTAGACTACATTGAACAAAAAATAAGTTATTTTTTTCACCCTTAAACATTTTCAAAATTGGGATACATTTTTAAATTTGTTATTTAGTCTTCTATTTGCATGAAATTTCATATAACCACGTTGTTTATCGTGCTGATTTCAAATTTGCCATAAGTTATATAATAAAATGTCAGGGGAAGCCCCTTCACCTTCATGCGCTAAATTACAATATATTTTGAATAGTTTATTGACGTATCAGAATTAACATTTTAGGGCAACTTCCATTAGGCTATGAAGCAGGACATTGGTAGACAGGTATCAAAATACTGTAGAAATTTTGATTAATTCCATTTTGTATTGCTTTATTTTACAGTTGAAAATGTTTTTAAATAAACATGGCCGAATTGCTCATTTTTTGATAAAGTGACAAGTGAGTTCTATATATTCGGGAGCTTACTAGTTAAGTATTGCTTCTAACTGCGTTATAGTAAAGCAGTGGTTTCCAACTGGGAGGTCGCAGCATTTTTTGTGTGGGGTCACAATATAGAAGTTTTAGCTTTATATTTACTTTTTCAAGGATTTTAATGATTATAAGAAGATGCAAAATTCTAATAAGAGACGTAAGTTGTTAAAGTCTAAAAACAACCTAGTTACTGCTTAAGTTCCTTTTGGCTATTCCATTCTGATAGTTTCTTGTTGACTTGTTTACTGTGGCAGCCTTGTAAGGCTGCTAGCATAATATAAAATCATCCCCCACCCCAGGCTTGTTGATTCTAATTCACCACATATTGGTCGCATATAAACATTATTATAAGCAATTTATAGTAATTATAATTTAGCACCGCGTCTTACTACCCGTTTGGGTTATACGCTTTAAGTACTAATTACGCTAATGGATTATAAATTGGGAAGGTTGAATTAGAGGAAGTGAGCCCGCATTTGCGTGGAGCGAGGGTGGAAAACCATTTAGGAAAAACCACCTCCAGTTCACCCGACCGAGATTCGAACCTCGATCTCCCCGTCCTTGGCGATCAAGCTCAACACGGTTCACACATTAGCCAACTACGCCACCGAGGCGGGTAATTTATAGTAATTAAAACAAGCATTAGTGGACATGCGGGCTTAATGTCACGTTCCTTTGGTTTGGTTTGTTGGTGAAGGTGAAGTAAGGATTTTAATTCTGACTAGGTCTAGTTTATCCTAATATCCCTCCAAGAAAATAAATGTACATTTCCTTTAAATTATACCTATCCCACTGGTGTAGTTAACTATAGATAGTCCGGGCTGGTAGTAATTATAACACTTTAGTGTTAAACAGGCAATAAACATCAAATAGATTAAAATTATAGCTTACTTATAGATACAATATATTACCCCTAGTAACCAGTTTTGTTATTTTAATAACACATTAATTGAAACAAATTTTAAGAGTTAGTGTAAAGTAATGCAAGTGACTGTATTATGTAATTTGTATTTTATACAAATTTTGAGCAGCCTTTTTTCTTCTACATTATATTACTTTGATTAAAACGTACCAATAGTTTGAGAGAAAAACTACCTATAAAACTGTTGTAAAATATTAGTTTATTGTTTGTATATGTTGTTTTCTTCATAGTTAAACAGTTATTCTCTGAAGTATATAATACATATTGCATACTTTGTCAGTTGGTCTACCCAATATTAATATTTATTTCTGTGTTAACATGTTTGTGAAAATCCAATATATTTTAATAAGATTAGAAAAAATTGTTTTAGACATAGATTCTAAATTTGGACTTTTGAAAGCCTGTAACTAATCCACCAAATGAGTTATCCAGATTCCTATCCAAATTTATAACTCAATTATATCTGATATACTACCTATTAATTCTGAAGCCTCAATCAACTTCATCTAATGTAGACAAACATAGTTTTTGATGAGGATTTTCCTAACCTTAAAGTAACAATTTTTTTAAATGAGAAAAATACTTCCAGTGAATTTGAATTATTTGAAAACAGATTGTTCTAAAAAATTTGATGTGAGCATTTATTGCTAGTTAGACTTATAGAACTTACAATTTAATCTTATTAAAGTTACAAAATGTAACACAAGAAGAGGTTACAACAATTCGTTGTTTGCAAACCATCCCACAAAATACATTTGCATGCCATAAATAATTGCAATATTAAATAGCATTGTTAACGTTGCTTGCACTATGATTGGCTGGCAAAAGCAAGTGGTATACTTCTCTTAACATGATATGAAGTAAAGGTTATCCCTTGGCAACTCCTTCATTGATAACAGCTCAATATTATGTTTTGTTATAATTATAATATATTATGTTAGGTGAACATTAATTTTATTATGATCCTAGCATGAATACCTTAAGATAGTGGTTCTCAATTCGGTGGTAGGCAGAGCTTCTCAAGTTGGTATGCAAGAAGACACAAAATACTAACATTTTCCCCTCAATTAGAGGAATTTATTTGTGTATAGCAACACTAATGGCTCCTCTAAAACCAACACACTCACTGCCTGAACTCACAACTATGCAATCACAAGCATACTCATAATTACGCTTTCACTTAATACAAAATAGCCCGTCTGCAATAAAATGTCGCAAAACATAATCTCAACCAAAAGTAGTTAAGACAAATTAACCACTGAATAAATAATAAATACAACAGACAGCCAATCATGGTGCTGTGTTAAATAATGATCCCAAATAACAAACTATCCATAGATTGTCCTTATACTATGGCAGTTGTAACAGTAAAAAAATAAACTTCACAATAAACTGAGTCTTGACACTAATTTGCGCTTGAAATTAAGTACAACTGAACTTGACATCTCCTCACTTGTTTCAATCATGCAGCACCATCCTTCTCACTGAATTGTTAGACTTTAAGAATATTGTAACTTTTTTTTATAAATAAATAACAGATACTTAAAAATAGTTGTAATTTTTTATTGCTTTATCATTCCGAGACATAGCTAGCTCTATCCTAACAGTATTTTTAATAGTTCAGTAGTGATACGCGACTGATCTGTAATACACATGAGTGGTACGCGAAAAATAATGTTTGAGAACCACTGTCTTAAGAGAATGAATGGTTTGCAACAGTATACCAGTGCTCAGAAGCTATCAGAGTTGGATAATATTAATATAACATGTTTTATAGTTGTTTATTTCTTTCAGCTAACTTAGCATTTTTGAATGACTGGACCCTAGAAGACTTTGGATCCCTTTATGTCTCAAATACAACCACTGGTGAATCAAATAAAGGCGAAACTTCTTTGGAAGCCAAGAATGTCTACCCCTGCAGAATGTGTGGCAGAATCTTCCGAGCTTACAGGTCAAGGTGGCGACATGAACGATATGAGTGTGGGAAAGATGCCTCATTCTACTGCCCTTTCTGTGATTACAAGTCTAAACATAAGACACATCTTAAATCACACATGTGTCGAATACATGAAAAAGAATACAGTGAAACACTATTTTAATCAACTTCATGGACTTCTGATATTTGTGAGAGCAGTACTTATTATGTGCCATGTATGTCTAAATTTAAATTTAATATATAATTTAGAAATATTCATACATGTAGGCCTACTCTACCATATGTGTTTAACTTTAATGATACGATACTAAACCATTACAATTAATGTGAAATACTATTTCCATGCCATTCCATTTAGTGAGAATAGCTAAATGAACAATAGTTATTGTTTTATTTATAGTCTCCCCTTGTATTGGCTATCATTTCACCTAAAATGGAAATAGTATTCTTATTTTATAGCATGGCTTGCTGCATATCTTGAAATTCTTAATTGCATTTAATTACATTTCATACAAGTGATTTATTGAATAATAAATATGATTTAGCCATTTAATAGTATGTACATTTAAGAAAAATAAGGTTTCAAAGAAACTACCAATTAATTTGTTCTTTGATAAATATGCTAACACTTCCCATTAAAAGCAAAGTTTTGTTAAAATCCTTATATAAGTGTGTTTAGATAGATTTTATTATAATTTTCACAGCTGTAGTTTTTACATTAGTGTGCAGAGATTTATATAATCCTGTATGAATAATCTTTCAAATAATAGAATTATGTTGTTCTTTTTTCCAGGTTTTTAGTCAAATTAAATGCAAATAGGGAGTTCAGATAAGGTTTTGAATGATTTAAAAATTATTTTCTTAAATCATATAAAATGTGTATCATAAAATGTAATAGATATGCATTTTGTGCAACTAATTTATTCAATAAAAATGTCATAATTTAAGTGAAACTGATTGATATATCTTATGTGTATAGGAGCCATTTTGTAGTTAAGTATAATTGATAAAAAAAATACCATTTTATATTATTACTCATGGCAATTTTTGAATTTTCCTTAATAAGTGTAATTATTTTAAGGTCAAATTATTGAATCTTTAAAAATGTACAATTTCACTCAAGTGAAAATATTTAAAATTGAGTTTTTAACAAATTGTTTAAGGCTTGGTACCACTGACAAATACTATTTTGTCATGTCTCTTACATTATAAAAAATATATAAACTTTGTTGAGTGAATTAATTAAATTAATACGATTTTAACCCTTTTTTTTATTTTCTTATTTTACGAACTATTCAAGTATAAATTACCTTTAACAATTAATAAAAAAAATTATTTCAAGTAAAGGTCATCTTATATTCTAGGAAACTTTTTTGAATGAAAATCAATTCTCATCTTATTTTTTAATTGCTCCAATTTAACCATGAAAAAAACTCATTTGTGTGTTGTTTTAGTTATTTTTTTATTTAATTGTTTAGTTTACAGCAGTACTGCATCACTACAACATGTAAAAAAATTTGTACTGCATTAAAAAAACATAAGTAAACATCTCTGGTATAAAATTTAACTTCAGCTACTTACATAACATAATAAACATAATTTTTGTTAGAAGTATTATTTTATTATTCCAAATATTTCACCCCTGTTTACTGTACTATGAAAACATCCTTAAAACAGTTTCTAGAGCTAACTAATATTTAAACACCGCAATAAATCATTGTAGTTTAGAGCCATTCCCACTTCACAATTCTGCATACACCACTGACTGTAATGAGTCAAGTAACCACTAATATATATTTATAAAATAAAAAATAATTTTAGAATTAAAACTTACGTCACAATAGAAGACTACATACTAATAATGAAATATGAGTATGACATAAATCTACAGTCAGTACAATGTGTTTTTGAAATAACATATATATTGTGTAGAAGATAGACTATTGTCTAAAACTCTCACCAATACTACTACCCGAGTTGAAACACAACAAATGCTGTAAAAACTGTTTTTGGCCCAAAATTGAGTAAACTTCCTATTTAATACAGATACATACAGTAAAATCTGGGTTCTAATTGTTTTGGTTTTTGTTCACCACATTTGGAAGTTTGTCAATATAATGTTTGTCCAAGCTTTTGTAAACATTTACATACTTTTAACTCGTTAAATTCACTGTGTTTCTTATAAAATTCAGTAGATTAATTCAATTTTCATATTATTGTTAAAATTAAATATTATATCTGACTTTTAAAATTTAGAATTTACATATAAACAAACCCAAAATAATTGGAACACTTTAAGGTCAAAATATAAGAGATTCATTCAACCCTAAGTGTTAACACGAATATGGATATAAATAAATACTAAAATATCTGCAAACAAGAAATGCTTTATAAAGGTCTAGGCTTAAGTTTATTCAATTAATGCATTTAATTCAAACTGCTTAAATTAAGTGATGGGGATCAGAAGAATAATTTAGAGGATATTTGAGATGAGAGAATGTAAAAACAACATTCATAAATCAGATGTAGATAACTAGTTTCAATGCATTTGGACAGGATTTTAATTTCTACCTCTCCTTCAGCAACCAAATTCAATGCAAGTCTAACATTTACCCGCTTCTGTGGTCGCAAGGTCCTACTTCATTCACGGTAGGAGTTTACCTCTGAAAGGTCTTTTTTCCTACCAATATCCTACTATATAATAGATTTCTGGTAGGGAAAAAGGCCTTTCAGAGGTAAACTCCTATTGTGAACGAACTATAGGTGTCACTCTCGCAACACACTGGACTGTCAGTGACAGTTAGATTGGGGTTCAAATCCCAGTCGGGTGTAGTGAAGGGGTTTTTCCCTAAATTGTTTTACACTTTCTCTCAATTCAAATGTGGGTACAGTTCCTGTAAATCCAACCATTTCCCCCCTAATATAGTAATGTAATCAGTACATATGCATACAACCCGAACAGTTAGTAAGACACTGTGCTAAAAAAAATCATAGTCTAAAACTGTACAACTACTGCTGAAGCTTAAGTTCTTGTAATTTTAGTGCTGTTTAGCATTAAAAGCTTAAACCCTGCCTCAATAAATATAAAGCAACCTCCCCAAATGAATTACCAAGCCCTCCATCAATCAAGGCTATGAGTTGTCATTGTAACTTTGGAATTTCTCTTTTACATATTTTACATAAAGTAGGTACATAACTCTGTAAACACTTTAGAATAACTAAATAAGGAAAACAGACCAGGGAACCTGGAGTTTTGAGCGGAAGACGAGATGGAGGTAGATGTAAAAGGACCCGGCATTTTAAATATATAAGTGGAGAGAGACATAAAGGATATGCAAAGAAGGAAATCTGCTGGTGATGACGATATACTAACTGATTTTTTAAAGGAACTGGGAAACAACGTATTATTGGCTTTGCCAAAATTTATAAATAGGACCTACAAAACAAGAGAATGGCCCAAGGACTTTCTAAACGTAACAACTGTAGTTCTGAAAGAAGGAGAAACAATCCAAAAAATACAGTGACCAGAGGACCCTAAGCCTCATCTCTCATGTGGGGAATATTGTGGCAAGAATACTCAACAGGCGACTGGAACAGAAAATATAAAGTGTTATGGAAGAAGATAATTTGGATTCAGAAAAAGCAAAGGAACGAAAGATGCCATCAGGATGCTGAGAATAATTTCAAAGAGAGTGCGGGAAGTCAAAGAAGAAGTATAAATTGGTCTCATCGACTTGCAAAAGGTGATCGCTAGAATGAAGTGTAAAAAACTTATGGAAGTATTCATGAAGATCTGCATTAACTGGAGGGACCAAAGACTGATTGCAAACATATACCCGGGTAGCGAGTGAAGGTGAGGCTTAATGATGAAGAGACCAACAGCGTAGCGATAGCTTTAGAAATAAGGCAGGGATGCTGTTTGTCACCCAGTCTGTTACACATGTATGAAGAGTGGCTGGTTCGAGAAGCCCTGGAGGAACGAGGAAATTTCAAGATAGGAGGATGTGTCATCAACACAATAAAATATGTAGATGATCTAACATTGCTGGCCAAAATTAAAGGAAAGTTGCAGGAAATGATGGACCAGCTGGTGGAGATAGGGAGAAGATATGACATTGAAACCAACATTGAGAAGTCAAAAGTGATGCTGATTTCAAAAATTGAAAAGCCACTGAAAATCAAAATTGAAAACCATATAAGTTGGAAAATATAGAGCAGGTCAAGTACATGGGAAGTCTACTGACAAAGGACGCCTACTGCACCAAGGAAATTAGGTTGAGGATCGTCATAGCCAAGGAAGCTTTCAACAAGAAGAAGACCATCAAGTTGAGTTCGGAACTGAGTAAGAAACTGATGAAATGCTACATTTAGAGCATCGCGCTGTATAGAAAAGAAACTTGTGCTAATAAATACTTGAGGAGCTTTGAAATGTGGTGCTGGAGAAGATCAAATGGACAGACAGGGTGACAAATGAAGAAATCCTAAGAAAAGTGGCTGAGAAGAGAACCATTTTAAATGTGATTATTTGATACAAAGAAAACTGGAACAAACACATCCTTAGGAGGAACTGTCTTCTGCATGACATAGAAGAAATTGTTGAGGGAAAGAGGAGCTTAAGAAGGAGGATTCAAATATTGGATGACTTGAAGGAAAGAAGAAAATTATGGGGGCTGAAGGACGAGGCAGAGTACAGAGCGCATTCAGTTTAAGTTCACAGAAAAAAATAATATACCTGTCCTAAGAGAGAACTCTTAATAATGCCATCTTAACTAAATAAAATCATTCCATTAACATTCAATTTTTTACTAAACACTATTTTCTAAAAATTATAATTAAAATATTAAATAATTGTTCTGGAGGTGATTTGACTTCAAAAGGGAATTGAATTTTCTTATTAAATTTGATATACCAGCATATGTTTTTTGTGAGCTTTCAACTATGTACCACTTCATGATATAATATTTGAACAAACACTTACACTTAATCTTTAATGCAATAATTTCCCTATTCTAAAGCTAACTACTTAAGTGGTAGCTCTTGTGTTGTTGCTAAGGCAAGTTCATCTTGACAAGACTGTGCCAGTAAATTGTTTCCTCTCATTCAATATAAAATTGCTCTTTACAGTCAATGTGTCCACAACTGTGTTTGATTGGTCAACTAGAATGCTTACTAATACAAGATAAGCTAAACATGCTCCTGGGAAAACCAATGATCCACTCCTGATAGATACATTTACACAATCCTATACCAAATTAACAGTTTGCACCTGATATTTAACTTGAGTTGTAAATGCAAATATCACTAGGTCTCAGACCATATAGCCACCATACATCTAACCTAAATATTCTATTGATGCTACTATTCAGTCTATTTCTTCACTAATTAGCAAAAGTTCATGCCTCCAACCTATATCTTCATAAAAATTTGCTTCTTTACAGAACAAAAGGCATCGTCTCAAAATAAGAATGTAGTAGGGGCATACCTTTCAGGATAAATGGAGTATACAATTTGTTCGGCAAATTAGCCCTATTTTGACTCAAAACATAATTTAATTCGAAACAAATATGATATATTAATGAGAAGATCTTACAACAAATTTAAGCTTCAACTAGAACTAAAAATAAACCAAATTGAATATATTAGACAATGATACTACTCAAACTTAGGCAACATATTTTGTTGTCAAATACTAAATTAGAAAATATATAATAAGACAGTGTAGAAACACTTCACAATAATGTAATAAGTGATAGTAAAGGAAGCCAACCGGAAAGGATAGTTAGGTTGGACCTAGAAATGGACAAACACACTTTACTCTTCATTTCATCTTTCACTTTTCACTCATCCAACCTCTTCACATATTTACAGTTACACATTATTTTGAATTTACAGATTATTTATTTTTCGTTTAAAGAGATACAAAAACACATGAAACACATAAATATACATGGGACTACCTACATGCTTGAAGAATTTCAAAAATAACTGAAAACTTGCAGGATTGAATAGATAGATAGCTTGCTGAAAAATAAATAATTTATATATATATATATAAAAGACTAACAAAAATTATAATTGATATAAGTAGATAATAAAAGTTTTTTTTATATATTTAAAAATAGAATATCTCAGATCTTCTGGATTTGCTTACCCATTGATGTGCAAGTTCCCACTGTCTGAGTTGAGAGTTATTGCAGGTGGCTGTCGAGGATGCTCTGAGTACTCTTGTGGTGTAGCAGGAGTCAAAGTACTTATTGTGGGTGTTAGCATGGGAAGGAACTGGTTTATCTAGATTTTAGTGGTTGGTATTGAAAATATGATTGTTCATGTGTATCCTCAGAGGTCTTGTCTTAAAGAGTTTTTAAAATAGTGTGATACCAATAATTTATAACTTGGTTGATTTAACTCATACTACAATTCATCCCTATAAAAGTAGTCATTTCCTTTGAATCTTGTTATCGTGTTTGTTCCTTCTACTGCCTGTACAGGAACAAGCATAATTAGTTTGAAGCATGAAACCTTATATATCCTATACAAAGGGTTTGTATCTTTTAGTTGAATTTACTTTGTATTTATTTTATAGCTTACTTTGTTTTACATTTGCTATATCTTTGTAGGAATATGTACCCATCCAAATGAATTGGCTATACCTCACTTTACTATAAATGCATATAGATAATTAATTTTTCAAAAGATGCATTGATCACTTGTTGACATCTTAGAATTATTTAGTAGTAAGTCATTGCCCACAAAAACATTTATAATGTACAAATCTCCAATTGTATATTTCAGCTTATGATCATTTCTCTACTATTTTATTTCGTGAGTTTTGTTGCTTTACAAGATTATTAAATATATGAATAAATATTAGTAACAACATATTCTTAGATTTTTTGTAACCACTCTCAATTCTATCAAATATAATTGTAATGATTCTATAATTTTTGAACAAAACTATTATAAAATATTCTACGTTCAATCCAATGCCAAAACTATAATTAAATTTATGTATAATTCTTTTTTTTTTTAATTTCAGGTAATCTATCACTATTGGACGATTGGTCTCAAGATAACTTTTGTGTGGTAAAATCTCCCCATGTTTCAAATCTAACCGATGAAATGCAAACTAGAGCAATTTATCCACAAGGAAAGGAGGTTTACCCCTGCAGAATGTGTGGCAGAATCTTCCGAGCTTACAGATCAAGGTGGCGACATGAACGATATGAGTGTGGGAAAGATGCCTCATTCTACTGCCCTTTCTGTGATTACAAGTCTAAACAAAAAATACACCTTAAATTACATTTGTGCCGAATTCATGAAAAAGAATCAATACACAATCTAATTTAAACTGTTTTATAATTCCCAGTGCTATTGCTTTGCAATTAATTTTTTATTATTCAACTTTGCCTTTTAAAAATAAACAATAACAAAAACCAGAAAAATATGTAAGTGATTGAAGATTTCATTGGTGCATCGAAAGAGGTTGGGGGTCGGGCCAGGCATTTCACCTTCCCCTCTCCCTCCTCAAAGACGGCAAATAATTATATATATATATATATAAAAGTTATTGTTTATCATCATTACAAGGAACAGTTTCCATTCACTGGCCGGGTAGGTTAGGAACACAAGTATCTCCATGTACCCTCTCTCCCCATCACCTCTCCTCCTCCACAATTACTCAGTCTTCTCATCTCTCCTGCACACTCTACCTTACTCCCTACTCCCTTCAGCCACGTGTCCTTTGGCCTCCTACCCCCGCATTTAAATATCCAACATATTTGGTATCTTCTCCTTCTCCATTCTCTTCACATGACCTTACCAATTTTCATGCATTCTCTATTCTGTCCTGCAATGTTTCTTCCTTTCATTTCTCAGTCTATCCATTCTTGTTACTCCTGTAGTATTTCTCATAAATGTCATTTCACAGGCTTGAATTCTGTTCCCATCCAAGCTTCTGCTTGCCTCCCTCTCTCACTGATTTCTCTTATGTTCCTTCCACTCGCCTTTATCACTATGTGTGTACTGATACATACACTAAATGGGCCTATAAAATTCCCTATAGGAAAAATTACAGAAATAATAGCTATGATACATTGTAATATCCTCCCAAAATATTCGACAAGCACATTCATTTAGTTAAGTTTGTTAGTAACATTTCATCATAATAAGAATTAGGACACAGTAAAATAAATATGATTAGTAAAAGTATTAGTTTTAAGAATACAAGTATATTTATATATACTGTATCCTTATTCTTGTTATGATAAAATGTCTTAAGTATTAAGTTAAGTGAGGTGTGAGCAGATCTATTTATTTGAATAGTTTAATATATCATATTAATAATTCAATGTGTTCCCTTGAACAATGAAGTAACATTATAAAAATAAGATTTAAAAATAAAAAATATTTAGTTTTTGAACTTGAAATTTGCATCAAAAGACAACAATAAAAATAAAACGTTTATACATCAAATTAGATAATAAAGGAAAACTCTTGATAGTGTCATCTTGCACATTTACTTAAGTTTGTTAGTAAAAAAATGAACGCTGCTATTAATAGGAACGTATTGTTTACTTTAAAATGTCAGGTGTGTATATATATATCTACATAGGTTCAAAATTGGTATTTACTTGCTATCAAGGAAAAATGAAAGCTGTTATTAATAGGAAAGTATTGTTTACTTTAAAATGTTAGGTGTGTGTGTATTGTATATATATATATATATATATACACAATATATTTGTCAGGTATAAGAAAGTATTGTTTACTTTAAAATTTCAGGTGTGTATATATATATATATATATATATCTGACTTTTTAAAGTAATAGCAGCTTTCATTTTTCCTTGATAGCAAGTAAATACCAATTTTGAACCTATGGCGATATCACAAAATAAGTGGTGGATGCTTCCGGCTCTTAGTTTGTTCTTACACACGAAAGGGCTAAACCATAAAACTCCAAAGAGTTATTTTAAAAATAAGGATTGTTTTTCAAAAATGTTAAATATGTGTTTTACTAAATATATTTATCAATTTTCTGATTAGTACTGTGTTTGATGAACTTATATTTGCAACAAAGTAAGTTTAAAGATTCACTTTACCTTAATTAGGTTAATATCATAAAATAGTAGCTTTTTATAGTTTGCATCGCAGAAAAATTCTGCTTAAGGGAATCATGATTTCGTTGTTTAAATTTGCTGAAACCACTAAATTTTTCTTTAGTCTATGAACATAAATTTCTTATGTTGTATGAAGACTAGCACTATAGATAAACAATAAAAGACTCTGAATTTGGCAGCAAACACTCAAATGCAAGTATGACCATTATGCTATAAATTTGAAACATTAGAAACTGTAGTAGAGAACTTCAGAGTAGCATATATTTTTAACATCTATACTTCAAATTAATCTAATAAAATTCTACTTTATCCATTATCAAAAATAAAAACACTTTTTTTTAGAAATGTTGGGAGTTTTTATTGGGTGCAACACTTATTATGATATATATCACACGTGTAAATAATTGAAAATAGGGACAAATTCAACTCACGATTCAGAGCCAGATGTTTTACTACTAATAAAAGTCTGATCCAGGAGGAATTTTGTCATGTGAGTGTTGTCTTAATACACCCAAAAACTTAATTAGTGGCCATCATTAATGATTAGGCTAATCGCTTTACTTAATCTGTTTGATAAAACATTTTTCACTAAAATTCTTCATAAAACCCTTTTCTACTGACAAATGAACCTTGAAGTAATATAACATCACTCAATAGCTGTATAGCGTACTCTGTCAAAGTTTTTTTTTTTTTTGCATTGTATGTTATTACCTGTTCAAGTTATACACATATGTACTAATTATGTTAATGCTCTAGGGATGAGGAAGGTTGAATTTATTGGAAGTGTACCTGCATTTATGTGTAGGAATAATGGAAAACAATTTAGGAAAAACCGCCCTCAGTTCACCAAACCAGGATTTAAAACGCCGATATTCTCGTCATTGGCAGTCTAGTCTATTGCAAGAGTGATGTCTTAGACTATGAAGCTACGGAAACAGTTCTGTTCCAAACTTGCCATATGTATTATAATTATTAAAGATTATTAGTTTTTATTGAAAACTAATTCTATTTGTATTGTTAAATAATGCACCAATTTATTGTAATTAGTTTATCAACAAGTGATACAGAATCGGGAAGTAAACAGCTAATTGAAAATGGGCAAGGAGGTCAGTAAAGTGGATGCCAGCACACACTGGACTCTTGTGCGCTGCAACAGTGAAGCCTAGGTCTAGATTTATAGAATTCCTTATAATAAAATACACTTTTAGTTTTACTTATTTAAATCTGTAGCTACATTATTATAATAATAAATAGATTTTATAATATATCTTTTTAGCAACACTTTGAAAGATGTGGTAGTAATAGGCTGGTGAAATTAGCTAAATCAGTTAATTTTTATGGAATGTACACAAAGTTTTTTGTCTATGAATGTCAAATTACAAGAAAGAACCAACTTATCATCAAGAGCAGGTATTTTATTTATAAATGGCCATAATTTTAATATTATATTTAAAATTGTATGTAGGTACTTAACAATATTGTTGTGCGTAATTTTGTGGCATTAAAATAAGTCTTTTGAATCAATTGAATTTAGTTATTTCACCTCAACAATTTTTAAGGGTGTTATGTTGAACATTTTGTTAACTGTTACTTTTTTCCATTCCTTTCACAGAAAAAGGTAAGATATATTCTGTGATGCGAAGAGGGAGGGAATAACGAAGTTGTGCGCTTGATGATTCCCAACATATTCTGCATATTTATTGTTTTCTGGCTAATAAATTAGCTACGGTACCTTTAAATATTAATTTCTATTTTCACTGAACATAAAATATAAAAATTTCTAAGTGTAAATTGTGCAAAGGTTTTTGACTACATTATCATAAACTAAAGAGAGGTTTAGAGTGTACAACACACACTATTTTAATGCTACTAACTCAACAAGTTTGCTGTTCAACTTATTACCTTTTTCTTAATAATTATCTTTAATAAATTTCTATTAATTACACTTCAACTTTTAACAAATCAAAACAAGCTATGTTTGGTGAATACCATATGATTTAAAAAGTATGATATAATGAATCTTAGTTTTGGAGTGATTAAATTTTCGTTCGTTGTAAACAATTTCTGTTTTTAAAAAAGAAGAAGGCTGCCCCAAGAAATGTATTTCAAGCAGAGCGAGAGGTGATGCGCTCAAGGCTGTAGCCAGAGTTAAATTTTGGAAGAGGTTGTTTGGGGAGCAGATTCCATAAATGCCAGAGTTCAAAAAATATGTTAGTATTTTATACCCTAGAAGCTATTTAGAGCTATATTAATTCTATGATAACTTTTATTTATTTATTTGAGGTATTTAACATGCACTTTCTGAATCAACTGATCATATCAACACATGAGGATTTCTATGAGCGAGAACTGGGAAAGGTATTTTCTCATACCTACCAGAATTATTTTACATGCCACAATTGATATGGGACCAACGGCTTTACCTTCCTTCTGAAAAAAGTAATGCTTCTGATTTTTATCGCTCAATAAAAATCTGTCGACCTCGGCTAGGTTTATGGTAACTAGTGTTAGCAATTTAAATCGTGATACATTTTTTGTCATTTACACATTAACATTAACATAAATTAGAAAAGTGTATATAGCTTACTACTCTTTGCCCACTCATTGGGAAAACCAGAATTTTTAATTTTGAGCATCAGGGAAAGAATCTGGGAAATGTGCTTGTATTTTGCTGTCTATCGGTAGCTTAAAAAATATTACGAGCCTTTATTCAAAGATGTGAGCAAACTAGCGTAAGCTATATGAATTTTAATAAAATCTACTTGGTATTAAATTTCCACAAAAATCAATCTACTTGGACATTTTTATCGATGGGATGGCTACCAATATGTCTGGTCTAGTTAATCAAATGGGGGCAAACTTGCAAATGTACTACCATTCAGATAGGAAGACAATCATTTGACAGCTACAACATTTACTAACACAATATTGATAGGTTATATTTAAATGTAAAGTTGTTTAATAATTATCTGTCAATTTGTATGGATTACATCAATACACATAAAATAGCAGTAATATTATAATAGTAAAATAATATTACTGTTGACTGTAAAAATAATTTGTATTTTATAAAAGTTTCTATGTAGGCCTACTAGAATCCTTTTATAGTTTTTGTGTTGCCATTGTAAGGTGTAGCCACTGGTATGGTAACTGGGGAGGGGAGGGGGGGGGCATTGCCTCTAGCTCACTGGGAATAGTCCCTTCTCCCCTCCCTTGTGTTCTGACTCCACTGGGTGTAGTACATACTACTATCCACTAATGGCTGAGTACATTACAAGTGAATAATGATTTTCTAATACAGACCTTACAAAACGTTTGAGAAGGATGTAGCATAATTCCATGGCTTTACTTTCTTTTTTGTGGTTGTGCAGTGCGAAAACTCCCAACCCGAGATGATAAAGTATTGTTTTTAACAAATACTCATCTTGAACTAATTTAAATTGTTCTAAAACCTAATTGAGGTTATAGAGTAGTGAATTGTGTAAGACTACAATCATAAACTAAATTATGAATTGGATAGAAATAATGATTATTAATCTTTGTTCAAGAAATATTTTCATTTGGAATAATTTGTTCAAAGTATTACAGCCATGTTAAAAAATTCTTTTAAAAATCAGGAAAAATTATTTTTGCCAGGAATCTGGGAATTTTAATGGAATTTTACTCTAGATTTTGAGTGGCCACGCTGATAGAGACTGGAGAATGAGAAAAAACTTAATAGAACATTTTAAAAGAAAGCATTTCAATCCAAACTAGTAATAAGATGCAAAAATAAAATAAAAAGGTTTTATTTTAAAGAATATAATATTGTTTTATTGAAATTTTCTATTTATAAGGTGATTACATTTTTCCAATGCTTATCTACTAAATCTCACCAAAAATAAAGTTTGTAGGAATGTTGTGTCTGTTTAAGAGATATTATTTATAATTATTTTAAATATATTTCACTTCGTCATTGGCTACATGTTATGGTCAAAAAAATTCTAAGAAACTGTGGCTTAATGTGTTGACTAAGCAGCTTTGATTGGTTTGCCTGTTCGAATCCCAGTCAGATTGAAGTTATTTAGTCGTAATTTAATGAGATGTAGTGTGAGGGATTCTTAAAGTTTGTTCCTAGGTACCGGTACTAAATAATCCTCGGCTTTTATTAATAATCCTAATCATAATAAGAATATAACTAAACATCACAATGGTGGCTACAATACTAATTACATGTATTTTATTGTACCTTCATTTTGATATTGTTTCAATAATGACTAGGAAATATTCACTTTTTTTTAATCATCAAGTTTTTTGGGGCTTTGGACCCTCCTAACCTTCTCTTTTTGATCTATAAGGGGTGTTATTAACAGGTGTGACAGTACACCTTTTTAAACATTGTATTGTAAGCCTTGTTGGAAGTGGTCTCTCTTTTAGCTTTACTTTGTCAGATTTAAGTTTTGACTAAAATAATTTGAAATCTTAAGGGTAAACGACAGAAATCCCCTTATCTCCATGTGGGTGTGCCACTGATAGTATCAAACACTTAATCTTTTTGAAATCTATGTGTTTCGAATAATAGTGTGAACACATGTAGTAGCTGAATAGGACAGGGGTAACTCAAAACCCTACAACTTGGGTTAATAGTTTTTTTTAGCACCACAACTTGCTACCTGTTATATACTTATGTACTTATTAAGCTAATGGTTTTAGAGATTAGAAAGGTTATATTTATAAGAAGTGTAACCATATTTGTGTGGAGGGAGAGTGGAAAACTATTTAGGGGAAAATCCCTCTCAGTACACCCCATCGAGATTCGAACCTTGATCTTCCCATCATCTGCAGTCTAGTCTACTGCAAGAGTGGTGCCTTAGACCACGCAGCCACCGAAGCAGGTAAGTTAATAATTAAACTAAGTCATTTTAATCTACCATAAGTCTATACTCCATTTACGGTAGGAATTACTCACTGAAAGGTCTTTTTTTCTACCAATATCCTACTATATAATATATTTCTGGTAGGGAAAAAGGCCTTTCAGAAAACAATTTCTCTGCTGAACAGACTTTATGTTAGATAGTTATCTGTTTTGAAATGACTCAATGATTCATCAAATATCTAAGATTTTCTTGTGTGTGTGTGTGTGTGTGTGTGTGTGTGTGTGCATGCGCACAGGGAACACATTTAATTGTAATAATTTTAGAGCACAACTTAGTAACGCAAGCTGGTTTATTTATTTAAATTAGTTGAAAAATGACAACTAGACACAGGAATCGAGCTGTGTATGCCCATGTTTAGGTTTCAATTTTCAACTAATTTAGATTAATTGAATTGTGGTCTCTTCCATTGCTGTATTGCTGTAATTACAATGATTTGAAAGCTATGTGTTGATATTCATAAGCTTATTAATAACAATAATCGATGAAACAAGAATTAAGCTGGTCTCTGATTTTTATTTTTGCACAATGGAAATATCTATATTTTAAAAAAATGTAAAGAAAGAAACTGGAAAACTAAACAATATAAAATACTTTAATTTGAATGTCCAATATTTCTTAGAGAACATTTGCAGTAATAACAAAATTGTCAAAATGTTTCTGTAAATCCATACTCATAAATAAAAACAAATTGGATATTAAAATTGAGATTTTAGATTTTTTTAAGTTGATTATTTATTTTATGAAAAGGTTGTTAATACAATATTCATATTCATATTTTTTTAGGACTCCATTGATCTGGACTGTACACTCAGCCACAAAATTTCTAAAGCCTGTCATATTTCAACCTTTGTTTAATAGTTTCATGAGCATAATATTTTTCTTCTCTTCAGACAACTTCTCCTCGGTCAGTTGTGGGTGTACATATGCAGCAATCCTACATATGTCTTGTGTCATCTTCACAGCAACACTAATATTATATCAAATTGTCATCTAAGCTTCAAAATTACACTCTTGTTAGATGGTTGTATGCCTACCATTTTCTCAGTTTCTTGTGCGTAAACACTTTGAAAAATGTTTCCTGACACTTGATTCCATGAGTTATACAAGAGGCAGATATGGTTGTATCGATGCAATGATGTTGAATTAGCAGGCTAAAAAAAATCTTCATTTGTTTAAATGAGGTACTATTTACAATGTGTATTGTCAACAAATAGAAAAAGATAATGGTCCAGCCTACTATCTCATTTAATTAACCAATACCCACTTCGGTGGCCGCGTGGTCTAACGTGCTACTCTTTTGTTGTGCTGGACTGTCGAAGACCGGGAGATCAGGGTTTGATCCCAGTCGGGTGCACTGAGGGTGTTTTTTCTAAATAGTTTCTGCTCTCCTTCTGTGCAAATGTGGGTGCACTATCTCTCAAGTAAACCTTCCTAATCCTTAAGCCATTAGTGTAATTAGTACATAGGTGTAAAACCCGAACGGGTAGTAAGATGCGACGCTAAAAAAATAATTAACTCCTAATGGAAGATGAAGAGTTTTGTTTATCACCGCATCTTACTACTTGTTCAGGTTATAAGCATATGTACTAATTACGCTAATGAGTTGGAGATGAGGAAGGTTGAATTTTGAGGTGGCGTACCCATTTATACAGAAAGGGAGAATGGAAAACTATTTTGGAAAAACTACCCTCAGTATTCCCAATATGGATTTGAACCCTGATCTCCCTGTCATTCGTAGTCTAGTCTAATATGATAGCAACTCCTTAGACCATACAGCCAGTGAAGCAGGTATCAAGAGCATTAAGGTTGTCAACAGGAAATTTAATTATAACTTTAATGCATTTTGATCTCTGTTTTTAGTAATACCAAAAGTATTTCCTTATAGCCAGACATATTTGTATTGCATGAGATTACCACATGTTCCTTCGATGTTTTACATTCTACATTCCTTTATTTGAATTCTCTCTCTTCTTTTTTCTTTTTTACAAATATGTGTGCTAAGGTAAGGAATGATAAAAAAAAAATCAAGTTTTCACAGATTATATGGTGATAATCTATAAACAATTTGAAGGTGGTTAATTCTACTTTCAGCTTCTACACATGAGAATATTTTTTCTCATCTTATAATACATTTTTAAACAATATTTTGCCATTCCCCCCCAACAGATAGACCACCCCTGTACTGTATTAAAATCATGTGTTAATATCCTAGAAATAAGCTAGCTGTAAGCTATTGTGTAAATTATATGTAACTGGTATAAATGAAAGGAAATAAATTTTAAATTATATAATCTAATAATACATTACAAATACAAAACCCTGAGTTTTTTTATATTAAAGAAAATACTTATTCATAATGATCCAAAGTATTGTTGAAACATTATTTTGTGTTTATTTAGTTAATTATTTATGTTATTAATATTTCCAAAATAGATTTTTGACAAATGATTGGGTGTACTATAAATAATACTTATGATTATATATATTAATGTATCTGTATTTGTTAATAATGGCACATTATTTTAGTGTATTTCTATATAGTGTAAGTGATATTTATCTTTTACAGGTTTAAGTGAGCTCTATGCAACCAGCCCTACTAGAATAAACAACACAACCATGGATCATCAATCTGGTACATTTCTAGCTGTAACTTCAAAATGGGGGACTGTTCAATACACATCTGAATCACTTGATGACCGTCCTTTTATATGTACTACTTGTGGCAGGTCATACCGCTGTCAGAAATATCTTCAAAATCATCAACGCAAAGAATGTGGGATTGAGCCCAATCTGCAATGCCCTTTTTGTCCAAGAAAAACACTTCGCAAAGAGAATCTTAAAAGACATATAAGAATGGTTCACCCAGATAGACAATCATTCATACCATAGAAATATATTATTTTATGTTAATTATTTTAAACTTGTACAAATAAATAAATAAAATCAGAATATATGTATAATTAATATTAAAACCATCACTGATATAAAATAGAATATTAAAATGATGAAAATAGAATGTACACAAATCATACCTAAAATGAAGAGTGTAAACCAAAGATTTTAATCATTTCATTATATTACACTATTTTTTGAATACCCTTTTTGAGTACCTTTTAAAAACTAATTATTAAAACAAAAAATAATATTAACTGTCACTAAAACTATGATGAGAGAAATAATTTTACCAAGTTTATTTCATATAGTAAGAATAATAATTTTATACCAAGTGTTATTGTTCACCCTCTAATTATTCAAATTGTAGTATTCAATATTGAAAATAATATTCAACCAATGTAATGTAATCATACAATGTAGACTATTTAAAAAACTATTCAATTAAAGCATTAGTTTTATGATAGTAGTAAAAGTATAAGTAGTATAAGCTGTTTAGTTGTTAATCTTGCATAAGAGCTATACACATTCCTTTCACTAAAAGTATTTATAAGTACCTATGTATCCAACTATGGCATTTTACAATTGTAGCTATATTTAGTGTGTGCTAAACTTTTTAATCAGGGTTTTAGTTTATAATAAATTTAAAGTTGTCTTGATCCTTATATTCTTGCCTTTTTCCAGATATGTTGTATATTTTATTAAAAACAATTAGTTTAAATATGCAAGTATTTTAATTCTATTCCTTACTTCTTTGAGAAAAAAAAATTAGCAATTTTACTAAATTTATGTTTAACTGGTCTTTAAAAATCAGATACCTGTATAAATGAAACACCTTTTTCCCATATAGATCAAATAATAATTTAATGTGATGTGATTATTGTAAATTATCTTCATCACCATCACCATTATCATTATTATCATTATCAATATGTGTTCTGTCTTATGACCGGTCCATTCCTTTTGTGAGTTAAATCAGATTGCCAATGCGCCTTGTCATCTGCCTCCTCCTTCAGCTCCCAAAACTTTCTTATTTCCTTTATGTCATTCAATATTTGAATACTCTTTCTTCTTACACTCCCCTTTCCTTCTTTGACCTCATGCAGAAGACAATTCCTCCTAAGGATGTGTGTGATCCAGATTGCTTTGTACCAAAGAATTACATACAAAATGGTTCTCTTCTGATTAACTTTTCTTAGGACCTTTTCCTTTGTCTTAAATATACAACTAGGAATCTGGTTGAAATAAAATTATTGATACTGTACTAGAATCGAAATAAAAGTATCGATAACAGTAAGTATTGGTGTCAAAATTTTAATCTGCATTTTTTTTCTAGTAATAATAATAATTTCAACTTTTACATCATAATTGTATGGTCATATTTATTTAAACATTGAAAATTATAATGGTTTTTAATAATAATGATAATAATATTTAGCACCGTGTCTTACTACCCGTTTGGGTTATACGCTTTAAGTACTAATTACTCTAATGGATTAGGAATTGGGGAGGTTTAATTAGAGGAAGTGAACCCGCATTTGCGTGGAGGGAGAGTGGAAAACCATTTAGGAAAAACCACCCCTAGTTCACCCGACCGAGATTCGAACCTCGATCTCCCTGTCCTCAGCGGTCGAGCTCAACACGACAAGCGCGTTAGACAACTACGCCACCGAGGCGGGTATGGTTTTTAATACTTCAAACAAATCTTAAAAGATGCGTTTTCGCTATCCAACTTCTTTAAAAAAAACTTTCATAATTAACTACTGGGAGGTGCCATTTTTTTTAAACTAAATTCGTTGCTTATTTACTCTATCATGATAGATAATATTGAATATTGACAAAAAATATAAGAATGGCCCTGCTTCATCCACTTAAACAATGCACATACATTTTTATGCTTAGTCTGCTTGGGGCACCCTTAAGTTAACTGAGTACATTGAGCTCTACAAAAGCTTATTTTGTCTAGTTTGTGCAGATGGTGCTCATTGATAAAGGAATGGGTAGTAGACTGGTCGTTAGGGTGGAATGAAAACAGGGGTTAAAACATTATTTTTTTAATATGTTTTTTAATAGGGCACAAAAGTTGTCGGATTAGTTTTAATACTTCAAAATTTTGAAGCTCTATGAAAATGTTTTTAAGCCTTTAAAACTGAACATTTAAGTAAAAAAAGAAAATTCAAAAAAAGTGTTTTGACTATAATTTTCATTTTAAACACTTTAAATAATATTGTTGATAAATATAAAAGCATATTTTTCATTTAAACCGTTGAAATTTTTTCAAGAAGATATTTATTTGAGTGCAATATATTTGTTAATATATCAAATTTTGGTGATTTTTATATGAAATTTCAATTAATACAATTATACTATCCAAAACAGATATAAATATTTTACTTATGGATATATATATATGTTATAAACCCAACATAGATTCACTACAGGATACAATTTGTCACTGTTAATAAGTATATTATATTAAAAATAATCAACAGAATAAGAAAAAATGTCATTAACCTTTTTTGTTAAAGAATAGCATAGTCATTTTACTTGTATATTGAAATGTTATTGAAATAGTTTCAAATATTGGCATCAATTTCTGCGATTTTATTTTCGCTTTTAAAAATCTATCTTTTATGAGGCCCCACATACAGCCAATGACGATTCAGTAACTAATTTCACCATCCTTTCAACAGCTTGCGTATAACACAGATAAAGGGGAAAGTCTACTGTTGGAAGGTCTTTATTAGCTTGTGCTGTACTTGTTATAAACAGTTTTAATTCCTTCTCACTTCTGTGATTAGTTAAAGGTGGCTCTGTTACTTTGATGTCATGCCAAGCGATCATATCAATATGGTCTTCAGCTTTGAATTTTATAGCTGGAATAACAAATGTTCTTATTCCTTCTTTGTGTTCCGTCTTGGCTTCAAGTAGTTGACATAGGCCTAGCTCTCTCACATGTCAGCGTTCGTCAGGTATCAAGCACAGCAGAAGGTTTTCAGGTGCTGCAATGTAGGTATTTCTTTGAATGACTGGATCAATTACATTCCGAAGTTGCTCTGGGAGGTAACGGGAATACTTTAGAAGTCTCCATAAGTGCTTTGAGCCATGAATACATGATGGTTTCAGCTTTATGTTGAACCAAACAGGTGCATATACTTTAATAATGTACTCTGCCATCGTATAAACATTTTCTGTCCCCACATACAAACGAAGTAGTTGATTTACCATTGTCATCCACCTTGAATGCTCAAGTTTACCTGGTTTCCTCATAGATAGATCATAAGAGCACATCCCACTAGAGATTGCACGGCACATTTCCAATCAATATTTTTGGTCTGTGCTCAAGTCACCCATAACTCCCAAAAGAGAGGCAGGATATTTTCAATTGGTGTGAATTCAATTACTGGGAGATCTTGAGAGTTCTCAAGTTTCTTGCCTATTTCAGCACCAAACTCATTTTGTCCATTTGTCTTTCCATCCAGAAAACAAAAGAGGTGACGTAAGGGCAGTTCATTTCCATGAAATAGACAAATCATTTGTTGTAACAGATTTCCTATTTCTTTTTTCTAGTAAAGAGATGACACCATTAGTAGTTCCAGTATTAGTCACAGTTCCGTCACATCCGACAGTAGTTATGTCTATGGGTCAGTTATTAATATTATAAAACGACACAATGCTATCCTTAATATCCTTTGCAGTGCTAGAACAGGGTGCCACATGTCCCAAATATTTTGATCCAGCCTCTTCAATAAGTGACACATGTTCTCCTATAACGGTTTTCCTGTAATATTTACTCCCTATATTTTCCCGTACTAAAGTTTTGTCTTGTCTTCCGTCAAAATAAAGTCCTTTGTTGGTTGTAGTGCTTTCATTATGGCCTTCTATGCAGATTTTTCGATTCTTTGACCTTTTTCTTCTAATCTTCATTCTATCAATTACTTTACTTTAGTCCTCTTCACTAATGAGGGCACTAGCCTGAATAACTGCACTTGCAATTGCTGCAGCAGCTCTATTAGAAACACCAGTTCGATCACATACTGAATTTACAGAAGGCAACTTCATATGAACTTGGTGTTGCAATCTGATAAGATTTTGAAGCCACGACATCAATTTCTTCTAATTTCATGTCTTCTTCATATTCTTTATCTTTCTCACCTACAACACATTTTCCATCTATTCCATTCTTTTTCAGTATTTTTTGTTTCTTATAATTTATTTCTCTCTCCAATACTTAGTTTTTATTTTCAATGCTAAATTTCTAGATACTGCAACATCAACTGCATTCATAACAATTTTTCAGGTTGTTCTTTGGTCTATTAATAATGTTTGATCTAAATTTGGAACCTTCTTTTCTTTCCCACATTTACAAAGCGCAAAATTTAGACATTTGCAGGAAGCGATTTCAAAAAGAAGTTTACCCTCATTCTTAAACAAAATCAAATTTGATTCAAAAGCTTTAGTTCCTTTTCTATTGTTTTATCTTAAAGTGTTTCTGTATCTATCAAGAGACTTTCTAATCATCTAAAAGATACGAGTGTGGGATACGACAAGAATAGAAGCGCTTGACCACAACTTTTTAATTTTTTCTAGCAATATTTCTGATATTTCACTTACGGTAGGTTTCTTAGAAGCACTTTCTGTTTTTAGTTCATGCCTTATATTAAGATAACAATTCATTACTTCTTCATAGGTCTAGAGTAATATTTTACTAAGGTCTTTTGGATAGCCAAAAATGAATCACTCGTGCATTGGCCGAGTCTGTACTGTTTTTGACATTATTATATTTACTTTACTGTTACAAGATATACACAAAAGGAAATAACACTATTGTCTATACAGCGTAAACCCTAAATGTTAAATAACACGCTGTGCTAAATTAATAATAAAAACAAAAAGAAAAACCAGGTGAAAAAACAACTTAAATGAGGCTGTTTCACATTGAAATTGTAGTACCACATCACAGCATGAAGCTCAGACACCAGACTGGAGTGGAGCTTGTAGTTTCCCCTCCCTGCCTACTAAGCGGCGCTTGTCACAGCTTGTTCAAGGTCGCACTATACCTCAGATATGCTACTACTTGTCACTTACTGTCTGATATTGGTGGAAGTTAAATGTTTAAGTAAAAATTAATTATTAAAAAAAAAATTCAAAAATGTAAAAGATGTGCAAAAACCACAAAAAGTAAAAATTTCAACCTGTTTGTGGCACCTCAAAAAATTATTTGTTTGATTTGATATTTTTGTCAATTGACAACAATAGTCGAACGTTTATTTTTATCTTTATTAGAAATTTGTATTCAAAAAAATATTGTCTTCAGAAATTTACAAAAAAAAAATGAAAAAATCATAAATGTATTAAATTTCAACCTGTTTGCAGCACCTCAAAAAAATTTCTGCTTGCTTTGATGTTTTAGTTAGTTCATTACATTAGTAAAAGGAAAGTTTATGTCGTTATTAGAGATTTTAATTTTAAAAAACATTTATTCACGCCACCCTACTGGTCGCCACTTGCCCCATTGGTAACAAGCTGTACTATTAATAAACTAAGATGAAAGAACAGCTATGAATTATGATTAGCTAAATGTATTGAATCCTAGAGTTGATTCTGGCTCGTTTTACAGAAAATGAGTGAGAATTGAGAAATAGTGTCAGTTGTTCTTCCTCCACAGTTCACCCTGGTAAACATTTAATCCTAGCATTAGTGAAAATAACAAAAAGTGGTTTCTTTCGATACCGATCCCAGAGTGTGAGTACTAATATCAGTAAAAGTATCAGAAAAAAAAGAGTGAGTAAAGAATACTAGTATTGAAAGCAAAATATTGATATTAGTAAAGTATCGATCATCTTTCACATCCCTATATACAACCTTGAATACTTAATATGATAAATGAAACTAGATGAAGTCCACACTTTACAACTGACACTATTCGTTGCAGTAATGGAGTTTTTTTATTTGATTAGTAATTCATCAATAATATTGTTTAGGTAAGCTAATTTAAAACTATGTTAATAAATTCAATAGTAATAGTAAGCATCTTTTATATGTATTGTAATTTGGTTTCATGTTTATATTTAGATTTTGGTAATTGCTTGTGATAGAAATAGAGATTTTTTGTTTGTGACTGTGTAAATTTATTTTACCAAAGTTCAGATAAACATCAAAGGAAAGTATTCATAAAGAACACAATATAAGCTATCTTTAAAAGTATAAACTCAATGTTGAAGAAAATCAAAAGATAATTTTTACCTGAGAAAAGGGAGTAAAATAAGAGTTAAATTTTCGCAATTGATACAATATGAAAATGGCTATTTTTGTAGTACAAGGGCTTAGTGATTAATTTTTCACTATGGTTTGGAATTCAAAATGTTTAAAACAAAATACAAAATCAATATCTCAAGGATTTTCATATTTTGTAGAGTTTAATTGGTTATGAATTAAAATTTTAGCCATTATTGTTATTATTAGAACTTACAAAAATACCTGGTAGTTAGATAAACTTCATAAATTTTTTGAGTAAAGAAACTGTACTTATAGTGAAGACAGCTATTCTAATCGAATATATAACCAAATTCTTTTTCTACAACAATGAATTAAATATGGGCAATTATAATAAAAAGATTACGAAAATTTTAAATGTGTAGATAAAAACAGTTTTCATAATAATAATATCTATTCCATTATTGCATCTTATCTTTTTGCATGTACATAGACTGTCACACATGATTGGAATAAAATACACCAGTTATTTTTACAGTTTAATAACGCAACACACAAAATAATAATTTGCTAGCTATATAGAACGTTAAATGTCACTGTCTGAATTAAAGGAATAATTTATTTGGTCTGAAAAAGGGACCATTTAATTTTATCACATTGGAGACAAAATAAATAGTATCACATTTTATGTTTAAGTGGCCATTATAATAGGGATGTGATGAATTCTTTCCCTCGAAAAATTCCATTCAATTATGAGAAAAAAGATTAAAGATACCAAAAATAGCAGATAACTGGCTAATGGCATTATTAGTTAAAATTCAGTTTTGTCTTCCAGCTTTCCCGAGGTTTGTAAAGCTTACATTCTATTCATTACATTTCCCATGATGACTGTGATGGCTGAGAGATTGTTTTCAATACTGAAAATAAATTAAGAGTTATCTTAGAAGTACATTGGCACAGAAAGTACTCACTGGACTTTCTTCAGTATTTAAAACCAAACAGCTCAGTGAACCAATTTTAATTTTATTATTGATTCATTTATATCACCAAAGTCTTGAAGAAGGATGTTTTGGATTTTTTGTAAAAGGCTGTATTTTTTAAAATATTTATTTAAATAATTTTTTTTGTACTATATAATATAGGCTATGTAAATATATTGCATAGCTATATTTTATTGTACATTATGATTTTACTCATTTCAAACATGTATTCTAATCTTATTCTTTTTGATATTTTCTTCAAACTGTTGCCTGATAAGTAGATATATAAAAAAAAATTAGGACATAAATGAGAAATTTAACATTTTATATTTAAATGACATTTATGTATAAAAAAATCCTATCTACATTAACAAATAAGTTATTTTTTTAACAATGAAGTGGCATGATAACATGACGGCTAAGTGAAGGGGGGGAGGTAGACAGGGTGCAATGTTTTAAGCACCAGGTGGGAGGAGGGGGGGTGTCACCAAACAGAGTTTCTTCATCTCTGTATAGTAAATTAATTCAAGTAGTCAATTAAGGCATACATTTAAATCAAATGTAAATCACACAATTTGTTTATAACATAAGCCTACTATTTCATTCGTAAAGAACACTATATTACAAGTGATTTATACAATACAGTTAATATATATTTTTAATAATAGTTTTTACATAATAAAACTGGAATCATGTGTGGTTTTTCTCATTTAGAAACTAGAGCATTGCCTTTCTAAAAATTCTGGTTAGTTACTATTAGTTTTTACTTTGAAGACATTTTGTGGCACTATGCATGTCGAAATTATTTCAATTTATTAGGTTTAATTTAAATTTAAGTTTTAAAATGTAAGAATAAAAAAAAAGACATATTCTTGTAGATCGTGACATTATAAACTCTTATTGTGCCATATGTACTAAAATCAGTGATTAATTTAATATACCTAAGACGTTGGCTAACATTAATACATAAAGAGACATAGGTAAGGAAAATAATCTTATTGTATCTATCATTTCGGTCTCCTATTTTTTACTTTCTTGCTATCTTACAGGTAGAAAAAGTATTGTAATCGTCAACAAAAATCAAACTCAGTATTTTGGTGGATGTTGACGTTTCATGACACCCCAAATCCAAAAAAGTTGTTTTTAAATTTCTGTCTGTCTTTACCTCGGACTAGAACCTTATCTATGGTTTTAATATGGTTGCCCTGAGGGGTTTTTTGAATTGGATATCTAATCCTAAAATTAAGAGTAGTTTACTAAAGGGCAAAAAAGAGAAAAATTATATTTTCTCAAAATCCACTATAAGTATTTTAATAAATTTCATTTCTAAACATTTCTAAATATTCCAAACAAAATGGCTACTCTCATTATTTCAGCAAAATGAATTTAAGTGTTCCGGTCTGATGATTAAATTCTTATTTTTTTATCATAAATCTGTAACTCTTTGAATTATGAAATTTCTTATCATTTATCATTGGAAATATCTAGGCCTATTTAATCTTTTATTGAAACATATTTATATAAAACCAATAACTTTCAAGCTGTATGCAAATATACATATTCTTTAGCTCTTCGAACACTAAAGGTAAAGTATTGTGACCTTAAAAAAAACTAACACAAAATATTGGTGGATGTCGACGTCTCATGACGCTCCAAACCCTAAAAAGTGGTTTTCGCAATGCAATCTTTGTGTCTTTGTGTAAAATTAAGAGTAGATTAATAAAAAGTTAAAAGAGAAATAATCAATTTTTACAAAATCAGCTTTAACAATTTTGATAAAAATTTGTATCCAGCCATTGATTAATATTAAATAAAATGGTTATTTTCATTTTCCTATGAAAATGACTTTCAGGGTACATTAGAGAAACAGAAATTTTCATATATCCGTAACTATTTGAGATACTAAATAACTTATCATCGCAAAAGTATAGTAATATAAAAAATAAAAAACTTTTATTTGAAATATATTTTTATAAAATCATATTGACATATATATTGATACAATTTTGTGAGCTTTAGTTGTAAAGAGATACTACTTAAATTTTAGCGCAATAATTCTCTAATGCCATAGCGTAATTAAATATAAATAAGTCTCTCAAAAAGTTTGTTATTTTTCCTTTAAACTCTTAGGAGAAATATTTGTACAACAATGATCTTATCTTCTTCATTTTAGACTCAATAGTCAAAATGTATAAATGAGGAATTTAATAACAATGAAGATGTGCACTTAATAATATGTTTAAAATTTTAACCAGAAGTTAAAATTTTAATACAAAGTGTTAACCCTTGTCAAACCAATATTGATCTTTTTTATTGGTCCAAACATATAAATGAGGACACTAATTCTTTAATAATAAAATTATAAAATTTAAAACCGGGAGTCAGAAATGTTTTACACAAGTACAGTGCAATTTATGTTTTGGTTTGCTAGTGTATATTATTTTGTTTCCCATATATTACGAGTTTTGAGTAAATATCTCCATTTTTAAACAATGTAGCGAGAAAGTCTGTGCGGAGTTCCATATCATTTAGTCATCATTTTAGCCATGCTAGTGGAAAACATCTCAGGAAAGCTAATTGGGCAATGAATGAAATATATATATTACCATCGAGCAGTCATTTATATTTCAGAATTCAAAATTTATTAATTTTTCAATCTGATAGTTTGTGCCGGGGTAGGTGGTTGAATGATAATGTCTTTTTATTTTGATATTTTTCCATTAATTTAAAATACATGTTTCCAGGTAATCTTGAAGGTTTTGACATACAAGACAGTTGGAACGCTGCAGAAACAGTAGGAATGAACTATTCAAATAAAAAGTCATTTGGTTTTGCTTGTGGAAACTGCACCAAAGTCTACAAATGGAGGCGCTCACTAATAAGTCACCAGCGTTATGAATGTGGACAAGAACCTCGCTTCAAATGTAGTTTGTGTTTGTATAGAACTCATCGAGCAAACGATATTGCTAAACATTTAAATAAAATACATCATTACACGTACACTTTGGAATAAAACAAATGCAATCACACAAATGTAGGCCTGTATGCAAGGACGATGCTGAGCACAGCCAGAGTACAGGAAGATTATGAGCCTCGTACTAATACGATCTATGACGCAATATCTTGAGTCTCACCAGATCCTGGTCCCGGGCTGGCTCAGGCTAGACTCTGCCCGTACTCAGAGGATATTTCCACAACATGACGCTGCGCGCATAGACGATCGAGACAGCTGTTTTCATGACAGGCCTCATGCTCTGCTAGTGCCCAGCCTGTACTCTGGCTGTGCTCAGCATCGACCCTGCATACGGGCCGTAATGGTGGTATTGTTATTTTACTATACTTGCTCTGCTTTGGCTCATACCACTTAAGAAAATTCTTGTCTTCAAAAGTGGCTACCACTCACTGAATTCCCATGAAGTCCATTTATAAATCCTACTCAAGTCCTTATTGACTCAGAATATTCTAAAGTATCTAAAGCAACAAAAATTAAACTTTAATTTCAAATTATATTTAAAGCATGTGCTATGTGCATTAAATACAATAACACAATAGTGAGATAACCTTTTGCTCAAACTGTGGAGGTTTTACAAAATTACATTGATAATAGCTCATACGATGAATTTGTCGAGGACATTATATTATATTTTTATTTAGTATGAAAAATCCAAGATTTCTAAATGTGAAGTAAAGTTATGAATTTCTGAAGTTTGATCAAATTTGAATATGAAATATTATTATGGTGTACATAATAATGTATTTTAAATGTGTTTGATTTACTTATTTAATGTCAATAAAGATGTGCATATTTTCATCAAATAATATCCATTCATTTGTATTATAATTGGGACCTTCTTACCAATTCATATTTTATTTATTTGCTAGGAAGCAAAGCTTTTGGGCTATAATATCAAAATGCTTAAGCTAATAAAATATATTCACATTTTTATTAGGTACTATCTTACATTAAAAAAATGCTTAATGTCTTAGTACCCACCCAGATTATATGCTTAAATTAAATTACTCTAATAGGGAAGATGGTATAATTTCAGGGGAAATGTACCCAAAGTGGTGTGGAGCGAGATTGGGAAATCGTCTAGGAACAACCAGTCTCAGTTCAGCTGACCAGGATTCAAACCTCATATTTTTCTCATCACCAGCAATCCACTCCATCATGAGAATAACACAATAGACAATGTGACTACTGATGCGAGTAGATTTTTTAAATCGATTGCATTTTATTATTAACTAAATTTATAAATACCATGTGAAAAAAGGTCACAACAGAAATTTTTTGTAAACTTAGAAAAGTGATTTGTTAGAAAAATGCATCACTTTAGCTTTCTCAGGTTTAGATTAAACACTAGTTGTCCAGACTTCAAATGATGGCTGGCAGTTTAAACTCAAATTAATATGCTACATTCAACTGTATTGGTCTATAAAGAACATGTGGTTCATTATAAGTATACCAGTACTGTAACACATGGTGGCATAAGTATAGACTCTGAAAAATATCAAATAAAGTTTGTTCACGTTAGGAATTGACTTATGAAAGGCCTTTTTCCCTACTAGAAATCTATTATATAGTAGGATATTGGTAGGAAAAAAGACCTTTCAGAGAGTAATTCCTACCGTGAATGGAGTATATTTTAAATACTTGTGTCTATGATTTTGTATTGGTGTTAGTACTAGCTAACAGCAACCGTCTGAACCAAGGGTATAGACTGTGGAGAGCTGGAGCTGCATCACTATTGACCTGAAGTGAAGAAGCCAATCATTTCCACCAATAATATAGTTATTAAAGTGTTAACATTCATAAAATCATTTATCCATTACAAAGTTTATAGTTTCATTGTGAGTTTGTGAACACAAAAATTTGTATGTCCCATAAAAGCCTAGTTCAACACTCTTAAATATCATGTTTAAATTATATTTGGTATATTTATTTGTTACTACATCATAAAAAAAGGTTTAATTCCATTTTCAGGGGTTTAGGGAGAGGTGTGGATTTCAAGTGGGCAGGTTACATAAAGGAACGATTATAACAGAGATATGCTTTACATAATATGGTGTAAATTCTCGAGTGTTTGCATCTATTGTTTTAAACACAAATTTCATATATGTAATTCTTGGAATTTAATTGCAAAATGAGTATCACTAAATTAGTTTCTATAACTAGTTACACAATATCTACTCACATGGTCCAATAATGCAAGATAATCAATTATTATGTTTATTCCAGTGGAATTGAGTAAATGTGATTTAATTATGTACAGTGCTGTATTAAACGTGTGAATATGCAAGACAAGGCACAATAATTTTATTCAAGTAGTAACTCTTAGTAAGATCATAGATTTAACTCATCAAACACCTAAAAATCATAATTATTAATGGACATAACATTAATAAAGTCATAATTCATAGGACTCATGAGTGGCACAAGTATAATTGATTTATTTTGAATTAGGACTATGATTGTTATTAGAAAATAACTTATAGACAGACACCTCTGCTCTGCAATACTTTAACCCTCATGTAACTGGACAAATTCAGATAAAACTTGATCACCCAAGCCTGAAGCTTTCAAGTGTGAAAACGTAAAAATAGTGTAAGTTTTAAATTCGCATTGAAAATAATATTCTTTAATAATGTTTGTAAATATAATAGAAGTATTCAAAGGACTTAGATGTGATACATCTACCCTACCAAGTATAATTCAATAGTTTAGGGTAAATAATTAATAGTATACTATATTAAATCTACTTTTTCTTCACACTTGTAGGGACATTGTCATGTATGAAGGTTTGCTGGTGGCTTCCATTATATATGTAAATGAATGAAAATAACTAGACATCTACTCATTTCTACAAAATGATTAGCTTGTTGAGAATGCATAGTAGACAATTTAGAAATAAGCTAGTGCTAAAAGAAAAATATATTTCATTGATTAATAATCAACTTAAATTAGGTATCTAATTTTCGTTTGGTGATTGGATTTAGGTAATCATTGACTTTGAAATACACGAAAAATATTATTTTCACCTACAAAGCATTTGTATTAATTATATTAGAAAAATACTTTTATGTTAACAATTAAATTAATCTGCAATACATATTTTATTCTAAGCTATAGTTTGAATTTGCTTAAGTTCTCAGTAGCAGGTCAGTTTAACACGAGGCTGAGGTCTTGGACCATTCGGCCTTTGAAGTGGGTATAACTCTTTTTATTTATCCATTTATTGGCCCAGCGTAGAACCGCTTTTTTACACACAAATGTATTACTTAACACATTAAGTCTTATTTGAATATATTTTACAGTAAAGATGCTAACTATAATGTGATAATGGTAGTATAATATCAATAAATTTACAACTTTCAGCATTAAATATAAAACAAATAAATATACTTCAAATTCAGGAGATATTTTAGAAGTCATTTTAAAACATAATCATATTTGAATTCAAATAATACAAGATCTATTACATTTCAGAAATGTTTTGTTACATTGAAATAACAGTAACCATTTGCAAAATATATCAGCAAAGAAACTTTAAACAAAGAACAAGAAGTTGCTCGTGTTCTTGCACAGAACATATTTCATTGCTAGTTTCATTTATATTTGAACACACTCAAGGCTTACCAGAAAAATTAACTATCTGGTTTAACCTTACATATTATTTTTAGAATAGGGAGGAAGGACACATGTTTCACTGTGTAGAATAAACCCAGTTTGAATATTTTTTTGAAATAGCTAGCTTATTTAAGGAAGTTTAACTTTAATATTGCATAAAGAAAAATTTTGCTTTTAAGTTTATTCTGGATAGATAAAACAAAAGCATTGGAAAAATTGGGTGGTGGGGTAAAAGGGGAGTTAAGGGATAAAGAAAAGAGCCTAACAGAAATGGTATATGACTAAAGAGTTAGTCAAGTTGGTCAATTCTTCTACTGTTTAGAATAAAGGTAGTCAGTCAGTCATCAGTATCATATTCTCTGGTTTGTCAGTGATATGAAGATTTTTGGAGCTGAATCCCAGATGGATTTCTCATTCCCTCTTAATGCAAACAATGATAGACTTCCTTTAAATTCTACATTTCTCATCCCTGTCCAAACAATGTAATGGGAGAATTATTAAGAAAATGAGTAAAGTAAATTATTTTTATTGGTGGTTTGATTGTCTTCATTATTCATATCACTGCGTATTAGAGCTATAATTACTTTATTTGGAATCTCTGATATTTTTGTGTGAATAGTCGACCAAACACAGATGTTGTATTGATTTTATAGTATCAAGACTTTAAGGTTCAATAAAAACTATGTAAAAGTTAATCATACAAGCCAAAGAACAACCAAGTGTGAAGAGTAAAATAATATTTTCTTAATAATCATTTCTGTATTTAACAATAACATTGGACTGTGAAAAGGACTTAGTGTGAAACACACCTTAAACTATTTTTTCAAAACTTCTCAACATTTAGTCTACAAGATAAATGTTAAAACCAAGAATATGAGCTGCAGTAATTTGTTAAAAAGTTCACTTCATCTTCTTTACACTTGTATGTTCTTTGGCATCAACAAAGGTTTTGCTGTTGGTTTCTCTCCCATGCATCTATATCGTCATAACGGAGTTGTGCTCTATTGCTGATTTACTTATAATACATTATAATCTGTGGGTTTTTTCCATATCTAGTCTTTTTATTTGTATTATTAGACTATATCTGTGGTCTAATGGTCAGAATTCGTGGATATAGATTCAAATGTCTCGGGTTCAATTCCCAGCACTTCCAGGATTTTTCTTTGAAGCCATGGGTTAGGTTTGAGGTCAAAGTCAGCTTCATGATGACAAATGAGGATTTAGTTGAATAAAGAAGTAACATTTCCTGTCTAGAAAGCTGAAATTAATGACTGGAAGGTTTGTTGTGCTGACTACATGACATTTTATATTTGTAAATATTAGCACTTACATCGCTAATGGTGGCAGCCGCTCGATCGATAGAGCTCAATCTCTGGATTATGCCATGGAGTTCTTTTTAATATTAATATACAGTATTTATGTTTGGATTTCAAGGCCATGTTAAACAATAAAGACGAAAGGTCAATTAGGTAGATATTTTCTTGTTTAAATATAAAGTTTATTTTTATTATTTTGTTTAGTTTTTATGTATGCAAAAATTTAAGGCAATTTAAATATTTTCTTTTATATTAAAAAAAGAAAAGATAATCCCATATAAACTATGCTATATGGATTTGACTTAAACATTTTGTCTTTTTGGTTGTAAAGTAAGGTAATAATGATCTAAATATTGTTATATGTTTTATTTTTGTTTATTTTTATAGTTATGTACTTTTTGTTTAGTGTTTTATTCTTATTTAAATTTAATAAGCAGTATGGTAAGTATGGGTTTATATTCATGGTCTAACACGTTACCAGTAGTAACATACAGTGCACAAAAATAAGACAAATACAGGTTTAAAATGAAGAGTAGTGTTGACAGTCATGCTTATTTTTCAGCACTGTCTCTTACTCTCTGTTAGGGTTCAATCTTTCTGTCATTGGCAGTCTAGTCTAACATTAAATTTATGGTTTAAACCATGCGGGAAACGAAGCAGATCTTACTTAAACGGTATTTTATTCATATAAAATTGCCTAACCTCAAAGCACTACTAGATAAGGTTCTGAAATATTTCAATAAATGGTTCACTCAAAATATTATTTTAATTAAAATGTATTTTTTGAAACTTTAACATAACTTAAGTTTGTGTTTGCTAGTATTATTAAATCAAGTTAAATAAAAATTGGTTGTTATGACTAAAAGATGTTACTAACTAAAGGTAGCCTATATTATTGATGAGTGAAAACAAAAAATTAAATTGTTATATTTTTGAAACTCTCCTATTAATATTATAGAAGATTATATTTTTTCAGTAGGTAACCAATTTTAAAATATTAAATTTCAACTTTATTTTAAATCTCATAGTCTTTACATCCATATTGCTTAATTCTAAAACAAAGAAAATTCGATGATAACAACCGCGCATTTTAAAGCATTTTCCAAAGTTTAAGAATGAATACAAAAGCTTTTTTATATCCGTTTTATATACTGGCATTTAGTTGGCTATAGTCTCCACACGCATTCTTATGGGCTTTTACAAGGCTCATCTATTCCTAATGTCCATCACAACACATACAAATGATAAATTACTTAAGCATAACTCGCTATCGATTTTATATAGTTATCGATTATAAACACCAAATACTTGTCTCTGGCCACTATTAACAATTTTTAGTCGACACGTGTTTTCCAACAATTAAAAATGATTACCGCAATGTAAAAATATATACCTGAAGTAAATGTAAATTTAATAAAAACTCATACAACTGTATTCCTAATTTTAAATTTGTAGACAATTTTCGATAAATCGAATAAACTTTCGCCCATTTAGTTAAATTAATTTTAAATTGTTCATAATAATAATAATTAATAAGACCTAGTAATTATAGTATTATTATTATTAGTAGTAGTAGTAGTAGTACTAGTATTAGTACTATCAGTACTATTAGTAGTATTTGCTTAAATGATGAGGCACCTAATAAATTTAATAAGACCTAGTACTAGTATTAGTATTAGGTCTTATTAAATTTATTAGGTGCCTCATCATTTAAGCAAATTGTTTTTTATGTATGTACTATGCCCTGGTTAGATCTTGGTTATAATAAGCTACTGTTGCTTGGAATTCCATTATTATAACTTATTCTCTCAGTTTAGAAAATGTTCAAAGAAAACTGGTTGCAGCGTGCTTTGAAAAAATTCTTTATTAACCAGATATATTATGATTATGGCAAGATTCCAAAGATTTAGGGCTCCAAACTCTCTAATCACTTAGAGTCCATTGTGATGGATTTTTTGTTTTAAATAGAAACATTTCTTGTAAATTTGCTCTTAATCATGTATGTATACATGTTCCTTCTCGGGCCTCTTGTTATCCAAAATTATTTTCTCTCAACAACTTTTACGAGGGGATCAATACATTTTATTATTTTTATTTGTTACAATGAACTCTGCATATCAATCAAACGTTTTATTGTTTGTATTAAACACTGGGTAATCTTACAATCTATTTCCATGTTTTCCTAGTTCAAATTTTTATTATTTTAAATAATATTTGTACCCACATATAGGAAATAATATTTTTTGTGGGTTTTTTGTAAGTTTGTTTTATGTATGTAATTAGCACTTAATCTAAATTTATTAATTTAATAAAACATATGTCATTGAGCTTACTGTAAGAGTGTCAAAATACTGTTTAAAAATAACGCTCTTAATTTATATACTATCTGCCACTTTGGTAATATGATATGGAAAATGCAGCAAGCTACTGTAGTGTGGTTGTTAATATATTATATTACTGGAAAATCAGCATGTGGTGTTGGCTTTTGTATAACTGTTTAGAAGCATTTTTCCTCATGTTAGTATTAAGTAAAAACAGGTGTTTTAAGTGGAGTGAATAGCGACGTAATCATCTATATTATTGAAATTGCACAGGGATTAACTTACTAATAATAAAAATATAAATACTCCACTCTCCACTTCAATTACTTCCACTAAAAACATAGCTTGATTGGTATTTATTAATGAATGTTAAATACTGTTATATTTGTATTCCTAGGCCATTTGGAGGCTGCCAGTATGATTCGATGGAGACCTGGAAATGATTCTGAGTCATAAATTCAAGAGATAATCACTAATTAAACATTACCTCAAACCTTCTTGGGCAAGTCTAGGTCTACAGCTCTCTGATTGGTTCAGGTTGTAAAAAGGATCGTGGAAGAGAATCCGGGGCCAATGTGGCACGGGGAAGTAGAAAAGAGTCATCTGGTAGATTCTGAGCAAGGACAAATAGAGTTATATGGGAGTCCGTGGTTCGTGACAAATGTGACCTACCTCAAAACCAATTTAAGGGCCAGATGTTCCGTCAGCATAGGTGATGTGCTAGGATAGGAGTTATTCAGTTGCATTGAGTGATTGGGTAGACTTACTGATGACCCGGATACTAGTGGATCTAATAGGGCCCTCGTACATTACTTCCCCTCGCTGTCCTTTCAACTATGCAACTATATATGTGTCCTATGAGTGTAACTTCCAACCTGAACTACAACTAACCATTCTACAACCAAATTAACGAGTCACTTTGTGACTGGTCAGCTCCAAAATTTGCCACTTCGTCTTGTATTAGTATCACTCTAAGGCTATCACTACATAATTAATAATAAAACGTATCCTCACACAAAAGATTACAGAAAACACATAGTATGTGCAGCCAATTGTATAATTGTAACCATACGGCCTCAATTGGAAGGCGTGTTTGTATAATGTTACGAGTTGCGAATGACAAAACGAACGTTTCGAGGTTGTTATGATTATTCTATAAAGAAATAAACTAGAGAAGTTGACCATAAAAGTGCTGTCAGCATTCTTTATTGACAAATCAGGATGGAGGCCCAGTTAAAATGAGGGGAATTGAGCTCCTCGCGGCTGACTACACAACATCACAGGCCAGGGGTCACTCTGCCCGATTCTGGGATACGTGGGCCAAGACGTCGAGCTCATCAAATACCAGTTTCGGGGGCTGCCACTTGATTCCAGGGAACTCGGTTTGGCGACCGTTTAGGGACCACCTAGGAGTCAGACAATACATTGGGTGAACCTCATAACACCTCGTTTTGTCACACGCTTCCTAATATTCTTTAAGTTCTAACTTAATTTTTACATCACACCCATTTGGAAAAACCATACCTAGTCAGAACTGATCCAGATCTGGGCCAGTATTACCCAGATTTGGGACAGATATTCCCTGAACTGGGGAAGATCTGGGGCAAATAAAATACTCTTTTAGTTTAATAATTATTTATTATTTAATAAAATTATAGAAATGTTAGTGCCCGGGTTCGTCATATACATTAGACTGCAGGTTTCGGTAAAAACTACGTCCTACTAGTAAAATTTGTTAAACTTAAATAAATTATACACCCATTTAAAAGTTATAAAATTTCAATACTATAGTTATTTGTTCCAAATAAAATATATTGAATACAAGATATTGGAGAAAGCTTTGAAACTTTCGTGCGTCTTGTCTTGAGGTAGTATGCGCATACGCAGAGAAGCACTACCACTAAGTTTATGTTATTTCAAGTGAGTATTTACCGGCAGATTGTCATATTTTTAACAAACTCCAAGATGTGAGTCCACAAACTAGCTATACTGACGAAATGGCCACAGCTGTTAACAATGATGGTGCCAACATTTGTGAATATAGAGCCAGCATAACGAGCCCTCCAGTCTTTAAACTACGTTTTACTAACCATAGCTGTTCCTTGTTTATAAAATAGCTTCTCATTTGACCTCACAAAGATGAGTTTGTCTCCGTTCAGACCCACTGCTTCACTTCACACATCACACGTAATATTATGTCCAATATTTGACCCAAAAAATGCAATAACAACTGTTTATTATAGAGAAGCATTAAGTTCACTAATTTTCTTAACATTAGTTTCACGTCAAGATTTGGCGTCTTCTGTTAGTGTGGTGAATAGATATACAGGATATTTGATAACTCATAGCCCAAACTGCACATATAGCGTGATTGAACCAAATATAATACAAAATCTCTAAATCTTACATCCAGAAATCTATGCTAATACCATTTTAAATTGTTTTCTAAGTTTCGGCCTACTTCACTAGGAAAAAGCTGTTCAAGTATGCGTGTACAACAGGTTATATAATAGTTAGGCGCGTGGTACTACACACCTCGACATCTTGGAGCACGGCAGCAGAACATACAACATATATATACTTTTCAAGCAAACAAACTAGATGTTTCATTACAGGGGTACTGAAACCGTCCGCTTGCTCCATATAGGTTTGATTGTCAATATAACTATATGTATATATACATAGGTCATTAAACTTTCAAGCTGATCCAAAGGAAGGCTCAACTCTGCTGCTATAGCAGAAACTAATCTTATTGAGCTTAGTCAAGAAACCGGTGAAAATATTTAATGGAAGTCGACCTCAGGACATTGAGTATAACCCTTCGGTACCAATCTAGATTTGCGGCGTTTGACTTTACTATCTGGTCCATACCTTGTTCTTAGTACCCATCGACAGCAAATGCCAGTTTTATCTTTTGGACGTGGCGTTAATGTCCAGAACATGCTTCGTGTCAAAACGTTAAAATCAGCTTCTATTGCTTTTCACCATTCTTCTGCTTATTGTTTAAAGCTATTCTAAGGCTTCTTGAACTAATGGATTTACCTCCTATTTAAACACCAAGCTCGCAATTTCAGGATTTTGCGCTACCAAATTAAATGATGTTGTTGGTCTTTACAGTTTTAATTAATTTAGGTCACCTTCTTAATCACCGTGCAGTCTTGGCTTGAGATTTCTGAAGGGGGAAAAAAATCACTTGTAATATTTAATTTGAAGACCTCAGGAATAATGGAGACACTTTCTTGGACTTTATCTAAATGTCCAGCAGCTTCTTCAGACATAGTTTCTTTCTCATTTTTCTCAACATAGAAGTACATAGAATTAAGCAGGCTTAAATTTGGCAAACTCCTCATGTTCATTCAAAACCTCAACGGTAAGCAGGCTTAATTTTCGGAAACTCCTTATGTTCATTCAAAACCCCAACAGGCTACAAATTTTCTAAAAATTTAACATCTCTATCTTTCACTATTTTTCTCTGCTCTCGATCCCAAATTCGGTACGCCTTTGAATCTGTGGAGTGTTCCTTTAAAATACCTACTTTGAATCTTGGATCAAACTTTCATTTATTTGCATACAAGCTTTGCAACCAAAAGTCCTATAATGTCTTATTTTTTGTTTCAAACCACACCAAATTTCATACTTGGTTTGCTCTTCCAGCTGTGTTGGTGGGGATCTGTTTCCGATGTAAGCATTAATGGTAATCGCTTCAACCCAAACACTTTTTTGGTATGCCAGACTCCAAAAGTATGCATCAAGCCGCCATCCCCTCCAGTGCGAGATTCATCCGCTTGGCTTTGCCATTATGTTCTGGGGTTTTTGCCACCATATATTCTCTCTTTATATCTGATATATGAATCGTTTCTGTTTAATATTTTCCTCAGTACTCCAGATCGTTGTATATTCGTAAAGTTTGGATTTTCCTTTAATGGCGATTTCATACTGACACTTTTAAAGTTTCAAAAGCCTTTTCCCCATCGCTTTAATTTTTCAGAAAATTAACTTCTACTCAATAAGATTTATCATCGATCAACGTTGTGAAATAAGAAGATTCACAGTGATACCTTACTCTCATGGGGTCACACACATTTGAGTGCACTAATTCAAGTAATCTTTCACTCTTAGACTCGAACCTTTTTGGAAATGATGTAGAAACTTGCTTTCCTAAGATGCGATTTTTCCAAATTGAAAATTGTTTTGAATTCTTAAAATCCATTCCATTAACCATCTCTTTCTGAACAATTTTACCCAAGTCATGTTCATTTAAATGCTCATACCATCTTTGCCACTTTTAAAGTTCACTAAGGTAGTCCATTGATTTCATATTAGTTATATATATTGAATTTCCAATTGGCACATCAGGTTCGATAAAATACAAATTCTTGCGTTTATTGGCAGTCAACATCACTTCACCTTTTGTGCCGACAATTTCATTACTATTCACTTTGAAACACACCCTTTGGTCTCTTTGAATGTCTTTAAAAATATAAAATAAATTTGTCATGCGTGTGGGTACAAAATGTGTGTTTTCTAACCTCACTTGTACTAACTGGTCTTTTCCATTAAAAATGTTAATTATTGCATTTCCAATTCCCTTTATTTCGGTCGTGCTGTTCCAAGCTAACCTAACCTTTTGTTTTACGGTTGGTTTGCCTTCTGAAAAACTACTATTATCACTGCGCAGATATGTTGTTGCTCCTCTGTTAAAATATCACACGTCATCAATTCGAGTCGGCTTCATGCGTAGAGCGCTCCCTGATGATGATTACAAAGTCACGATCTCTTATGCTACTACATGGATTTGCTCCGATTCAATTGAAATTTGCATTTCATTCGACATTTTTGGCCAACAATCAGCTGCCTTGTGACTGGTTTTGTTTTTACAATAGTTACACTTATATTGACATTCAGACTTTCCACATAACTCTGACCTTGGTTTTGACCAGTTTCAGCATTTTTATTTGTATTGTTTGTATATGATTTTTTTTATTTCCATTTTGTCCTTCGTAAGATTTTACGTACAAAGCTCCTGCGTCCTTTGAGTCAGCTTTCTTTTCCTTTCTTGTACTTTACTCCTCGAGAAGTTTTACTTTCAACGACTCTGTATCCAGCAGTTCATTTCTAGCCTCGATTGTGCAATAAAAAATAATGTAGTTAACTGGCACACTATACAATAACACTAACGTTAATAGCTTTTCAGAGATGCGAATATCCATTTCGTTGAGCTTATAAACTGTGTTGAGAAAGTTGGTGAGGGGACTCACCATGTTTTCCCCCTCATGGATTTTTGTGAACAAAAGCTTTTTCAGAAGAGTCGCTTTCCTGGTGGGCCCCTTTGACTAATAAACTAGTTTTAATTTTTACCACATCTCATGAGATTTTTGGCAATGTCTTGTGTGACAAAGCTCTGCAGAACTCATAGCCAAGACAAAGTCCGCTTTAGCTTTACGATCGGCACTGTCCCATGTGGCCACGAACGGCAATGGTTGCTACGTCACCACCTTCCTTTGTTATCAGCCTGAAAATAATTCCATTGACGTATTCCCAGTGGTTGTTATACCTAATAATACGATTATTAAGTTTATTTGTTTGGGTAGATTTCAGAAATTTATAGACATTAAAATAGTGAATCTATCCCTTCTAAATCTAGGAAGGTTATTTTGTTTCTGTCCCAACCTCCACAAATTATATATTAACCTTAAAATAAATAAAGTACACTCTTCTGTAAATATTAATTTAATATCTTATCTTACTATAAAGTATTATGTTAATATAAAAGGGCTTGGGCAATTTATTTTTAAGAAAGAAAAATTAATATAATACATATTTTTATTAATATTTCTAATATTTAAATAATACTTCATTTAATCTTATATAACAAAATTTCCATTCATTTCTTGAAAGTATCGTTCACAAAATGTCCATAGAGCTTAAATACTTAGTTTTAATCTAGTATTAATATGTTCTCATTTTTCTAAAACAAACATAAACATTATTTAAAATTTAGCTGTAGATTAACCTTGAGATAATTAGAAATGGAAATCGGTAATATTTCTTTTGGATTTAATATAATAATTTTAATAATGAGTCAACCTCAGCGTTGGCTAGATTGTCTATCACGTGCTTATTTGACGTCATATCAATTATTTGGTTTTGTATATAATTTAACTTAGATTATATATTTTATCATAATATAAATAATGATATTTATTGTATCCATATTAAACTTTATTAGGGCATACGTTTTATAAATATTGGTTAACATATTTTATCTTTCAGCAATTTCATTACATTTGTTCTCTATGTGTTTTAAAATTATTTAAATGCTGTTATTTAATTCACACAATACCTTGCACTTAAGTTAATAGTACACTTAATCTTTCTGTCCGGGACGTGTTTTCATTATTATATAACTCAACCAAAATAGTATATTATTATCTATTAACACAGCAAGAACTAGGATAGCACATCCCCCCTCCCCTATATTCCAAATTAATTATCTAGACTCCACACAAAAATATATTTCTCGATTAGTCACTATCCTTTTCCTAATTTATTTTTCCTATCCCATCCATACTTATTAAAAATGTTATCTAACACATTACAGACTTATGTTAACAGCAATACCCATCCAACTTAACCTAGCTTTTAATTTGTTAATGTTTGGAAGGTAAGTTTTGGATATTTCAAAACACATCAACTAGGCCTAGGTCACTCTAATTTACATTCTTCGCTTTGACACGATTTTCGTCTTATTTCATTAAATCTATTATTTAGTGTTTTATAGAATAATTATCAAAATGTGTCGGTTTGCTTTGTGTAAATTATTTTAGAAGTTGTTTAAGAGGTTTTTTACAAGACGAGAAGAAAATAGTTATTTGTAAAAGACTGAGTTTTACGGAGATTGATCCATGCTGAATGCAGGATTCCTTAATTGTTTTCTTTGTAATATGATAATTTTTTTAGCATACATACATATACACACAGCCAAAGCAATTTTCCAATTAAATATCAAAATTAATATAACTAAATAATTATATATAAGTAGCCTAGGCCTAGGTTATAAAAAATATAAAAACCTCATTTAATTAACTCACCGATGTCCTGACATGTTGTATGACATTGTGTGGAACACCTCAATTTGAGTTCTCTCATTGATTTCCAACCACACAAACCTGATGATATGTTATAAAGCTTAATTCTTGTAGGTGAATAAGTAGGTCTATTTTTTATATTTTGATTAAAAACCCTTTATACCTCTTCTAATAAAAATAGCTTGAAGTAGACCGGCACACATTTCAATCAAAACATAAAAAGCATCTAAATTGCTCCATAACACATTGTCTCATTTTTAAAAATAATTTTGCTCATAAACAAGTTTAACCTAATTGTTAATTTGGGAATAAATAAAAATTTCAATGAACTATCATTTTTGAATGTTCTCATGAGAAGGGATTGAAAGATCAAGATAGCTTAACTGAATACTATATTACAGGGCCGTGCTTCAAAATAGCGTGAATGCTATTTGTGAGGGTGTTGGCGAATACCGAGACAGTATTTGGTGCATCATATTTACAGATCTCGGAATTTAATGAAAAAATATGATTTTGATAAGATGTTTCATGAAAGGTTATATTTTGTTTGTTTGGGGTATCTATAATAGTGAAAATGTTAACTATTGTTTTTCAAATATTTTTTGTACCATGTTGTAAAATTCTTTTGAGTATTAACGTTTAATATTTTTTTAATGTTCTTTGAATTGAGTTTTCTTAAATTATTATAAACAATATAATATTATTTTAGAATATTAACTCTGTCATCATTGGAAATTTAGTTTGTTATTTTGTCTATAGATGGGTAAATAAATACAATTTATCATTATATTATGTAGAAAAGAATTAAGTTAAATAATCTTGACTTTGGTGCACACTGTTCCCTTTCTATGATCCAAATTAATTTACCAAGCTATTTATAGGGTAAATAGATTAATATTTACTTGTATTTTGAGGTCAAGAAACATTGTTCAACTCAATCTTTTGTTGTAGGTGAGTACATTTTAAATTGAATGGGTCTAGCTCCAGAAAATCTATTAACGATAATCTTAAATCCCAATGCTTTGTTTTTATCGAGTGCAGGTATTTAGGGTGCTAGACACCCTGGGCATAGTAAATTTTGGCACCCTCCTCCAGCCTCCACGCCTTATTTTAAGTTACGCCTACAAATATATATATTTTGGCAGACCTAATATTCAATATTGAGGGTGACTTTTGGAATATTGTATTTCACCAACTATCCTAATCGAATATTCATTTAAATTGAACAGTAATACTACAGTAAGAACAATGTCAATATATTTTTGTAACTCTATATATTATTATTTAGGCCTATTTATTGTTTTAAAAGGTATTGCTATGCCCTTAAAAAACTGCTTAGGCTTAATAGCCTATACAATAACTTACCTACTTAAAATATGAAATTAAATACGGAGTAAATTAGCATTATAAAGGTTACAAAATCATTCTGATGGCCAACAGATTATTTTATTTTTTTAGCATCACATCTTACTACCTGTTCGGGCTATCCACTCAAGTACTAATTACGCTAATGTATTATGAATTAGGAGGTTTGAATTTAGAGGAAGTGTATCCACATTTTTGGGGAGGGAGAGTTTAGGGAAAAAAAAACTCAGTTTATTCGATCAAGATTCAAACCTGGATCTCCCCATTCTTGTGGACTTAACTCAACGTGATACTTGCGCATTGGCCAACTATGCCACCGAGACGGTTATTTTTTTTTATTAATCTATACTTCTGTCAGATATTTATATTCAGATATTTAGAGCAAAGGATATTTTCTGGCTTTTTCTTTAAAAGATATTTCTATTAATATCATCCGCCTCGGTGGCGTAGTTGGCTAACGCGCTTGTCGTGTTGAGCTCGACTGCTGAGAACAGGGAGATCAAAGTTCGAATCTCGGTCGGGTGAACTGGGGGTGGTTTTTCCTAAATGGTTTTCCACTCTCCCTCCACGCAAATAGCGGGTTCACTTCCTCTACTTTAACCTTCCCAATTCCTAATCCATCAGCATAATTAGTACTTAAAGCGTATAATCCATTATTATCTATTAATATCAATGAAAAGTTCATTTAAAAATAATTGATGTCTCTTTCACAACACATGCGAAGCAGACATTTAAGTTTTTCACTCTTCAGAAGTGACCTTTTAATGTAGGCCTGTTTCAGACGGTTTAGAACAGAACACCCTCTTTCTGCTGTGCAATTGGACACAGACAAGGAAAGAAACCTTCTCAATGCAACTTCCAGGTCCGGAGGTTGCTCCGTTCTATGTAAGAGTAAAACTCTGGTATTGTTCTCGAGCTATCCAGTGCACCCCAAAATTTAGTTCTCTGGGCTCATTTATAAATTCAGCTCAGAGTAATCCTATCTATTTTTCAATTTTAATATTTTGTCTTAGAGCTTTTCCTTGGTTATGAAGTAAAATGTTGCTATAATATAGGATTTGATCATTCGAATCTGGTACCTTGTTAATTTCTTCGAGTTTCTATCAATTTAATAACTAACTTAATAATCATTATTAAACCACCCCACATGCCGAGAATGTCAAATAAAGTTAAGAGTTATTGCACGCTTGATAAAAGATAAAGCAAAGAATTATTCGCCAGCGATGAGTGAGTTTCCTCTAGTAAGGGATGTGTTGGCCCAGTTTTTATCAATTATAATTTAAGTCTGTAATTTTTCCAAGTTTCTATATTTCGTATTTCACTATATTTTTGTGATGTATTTATTATGTGTGTGTTTTTATAGTATATATATAAAATGTTGTTTATTATATTCAGAAAGCATATTTCAAGGTCATTAACTTATTGTGTATCAGCTGACTAGATACTCATGAAAATGGTTAGTTCAAATTTAGGATATTTCAAACTTTGAACTTTATAACTCTATAAGGAAAACCTCTCTTCGCTTTATGAGGCAATTACATTATATTTAGAAGAAGTTACAGGATTTCACACTCCTCCCTGATGAGTTCCGATAGAATGAAACCTGGGTCGGGGGATTGGGTGGTGACGATCAATTTTCTTTAAGAGACATCCATTACCTCTTTGTCCATTGGCAGCAGTGTAAACTGTGAACTGTGTTCTTCTTTTCATTGTAAAGGCCATATTGTGTTCGTCCCCTTTTATGTGTT
>CABFOW010000134.1:298975-402585 GCA_902141385.1 Timema californicum
TTGTGTCCCCCCCCCCCCCACACCCTTTTATATGTTTATATCCACCTTTCCTGTACCTTCTTCCAAATATAAAACTTTGAACTTTGAATTAAAAAAGTTTTACTTTATTTTACCCAATATTGCCAGATCAATTTTATAGAAAGAGAATAGTTAGCTATGACTAAGTAGCCTACTTGTGTGCATCTGCTTAGGAACATTAGAATAAACCCTTTATTACATACAATATGATTTTCATAGGAAGCCTGTTATTTTAAAACTGGAAACAAATGTCACTCACTGCCACAATGGCGGAATAAAAATATTATTAATATATTTACATTCTTTGTCCATACAGTTGTTTGTAAAGAAAAACTTTACTGTAGTCTATAAAGAAGTATTATTGTAAGATTTTGACAACTTTTTAGATAAACTCAGTGATTAATAAATTAAATTTAAGGCATATTATTTTCTCAAATGCCAAATTGTAATAATAATTCCAGTTACCTAGTCAAAAGTGTGCTTGCATCTTATAAAAACCAGTATGTGTGTATTTAAAAACTTTAACCCTAAGCAGTGTAGCCTCCCTGAAAATTTGGGAAATATGGAGTTTGTTGTTTGGAAAAAGTCAGGAAAACACCTAGGGAATTTCTAAGAAAACTAAAAACATACTGAAATGGCACGTTGATTCAAATATATGTCCTATCTTCTCTTTTCCATTTAATTCTCCTGTTGAAAGTTATAAACATCAATGAGATGACTAAAAAAAAAGTCACATTTATGATGTATGAATGTTGACCTCAGTGGTCTTAGGGTAAAGTGCTCACATCAGGATCCGAATTTGTGGGTTCAAACCCATCTGGGTCACACACCACTAATAATACTTGTTTTATAATTCCATTTTGGTGTAAATTAAACAAAAAATACAATATTTATAGTTCTATTTGCTTTTAAACTTTACCTTTTAATACTGAATTTAAATTCAGTTTACAACATTATTGTTAAATATTTTGCACCATTAATTTACATCTCTAAGTTAATAATTGCTAAAAAAAAATATAGGTATTCCTGTGAACAACTTGCAAAAAAAAGTCGACAAAGTCAGGAGGGAACGTACATTGGTTTATTTTTGCTTCCAAAGGGATTCAAAATGGCTGAAAATGTGCTTATGTAACACTTGAATATGTCTCTTCATACAAAATTGGATCTACCATGTTAATGTTTCGATTTAATACAAGTTCTTAAAATATAACATTGAAAACAAATATATTAAATAATTCATAAATAACCCTACACAATCACAAAATTACTCTTTTAGTCTGTTAATAGGCTATTATTTTTTAAGGTATAATTTTCTTTTAATTGTTTACAATTTAAGTTCTTTGGCTTATTTACACAAATGGACAGTAGAAATATTTCTGCCAGGAAGTCAATAAAATGTTTGTGGAAGCAAATATCTATCTAGAATAGCAAACAAGAAAAAGATTACTTTGAAATGTAAATCACTACTGTCTAGAAACAAATAGTAGTGTTAGTGTTTCTACTCATCAGCAGAATTGGGGAAGTGTTTTCAATTTTATCCAAACATGATGTTGTAATGAATATCATTTTCTATTGATACAACAAACCTCTGTCCCAAATGCTTCACACACTTATCTCATGTGCTCAAATATGTGTAATTGTGTAAAATTGGGGGATATAATTATATAGGTGTATAATTTTGACACATTTCAACATTTGTTGTATATTAAAGACATTTTTCCTTTTATTTCCTTATGTCTTGGCACCCAATAAGGTTGCATGTTTATTCACTTCACTAATGGAATAGTGTTGAGGAATGTAAAGCTTTAGAGGAAATGTACCCACATTTGTAAGAGTGGGAAACCATTTAGGAAATACACTCTATTGGGGTTTGGAACCCAATTTCCTCGTCGCTGGAAATCTATTCTAACAATTGAGTGACACGTTAAATGACCATCTACCACCTATGTTAGCTAAAACACGCGGGAAATCGTTCAGGAAAAACCAGCCGACTGGGATTGAACTCTAATCTCTCTGTTGTGGATGGTCTAGTCTAGTGTGAAAGGGATGCCTTAGACCATGCAGCCACCGAAGCGATTAATATAATTATTATAATCAATTAAAATTATAAAATGTTATATTACTAATAGAATATGTATAAGTTAGTATTAGACAGTTCTTAAAATAAAAGGGGAGCATTGTACAAAATATTGTTAAGAGTTGAAAGTGATTAAAATAAAGATGTTTAAATTAATAGCCAACAAAAAGCGTTACACACAGTGGCAGAAGGTGCAAACAGAACAGAACTGAAGTGAGGCACTGTATAGTCAGGTCAGAACAATAATAATTGAATACAACAGAGGCAAGCAAATTATTCTCAACACTCCCACAAATTCAGTACCAATTTTAACACAAGATTTGTGTTTTAGGAGCTAAATAATCACTATTCAACCAAGTAAAGAATGAATTTTTGAAAAATTGATTTAGTAAATGTTTTTTTAATAATATCAGCCAATTGTTCTGAAGTTGAAACACGCTTAATATCATATACATTGTTCTCATATTTCTCTCATATAAAGTAAGACGAAACATTGAAAAACACGATTTTGAATCAACTTTATCACACTTTGATTATCCACATACAAAGTAGTAGCACCATTTTATTTTTAATCTATTTCCTACAGTAATTGCCCTAACTATACTGCTTCTTTTGTCGCACATGATGCAGCAACTTTGAAATGTCCAGGTAGCTGATCTCCCAGACATTTTGAAGACATAGCTAGTCATTGATTGTCTGGTGTTCTGGTCATTGGTGTAGTCAGCGTTAGAGAAACCAACTAGGGTCATGTTGAAGTTGTCCCTACTGTACTTGATTCCAGAGTCTTGTGTTTCCTTTAAGTATTTGAACACACGTTTTACTGCATTCCAATGGATGTTGCCAAAGTATGTTTGAAATCTAATTAATCTATTGATGGCACACATATTGTCCGGACATGATTGCTGTAAACATTAGTGAGCCAATTTCTTCACGATACAGTAACATCTTTCAAGACTCTGTCATCTTTAATCCAATAGTCAGTACAACATTGCAGATCAGCTGGTATACTATTAGTGTTCACAGCTTCCAGGTTAAATCTCTTTGAGTAATCTATCTATGTAGCTTTTGCAGTGAATGAAGATTGATCGATCTTTTTCATTTCTTCTTATCTCCATTCCAACATAATATCCTAGCTCACTGACAGTTACTTCGAAGGCAAGTTCATACGTCAGGTTTGTGGGCTCTATCAGGTAGGTCCATATAGACTTTGTCTTCCATTTCACCGTGAAGAAATGCGGGTTTTACATCAAACTGGGAAATCTTCATGTTTCTTATTACAACCGAGAAAAGTTATACAAGGCTAGTGTCAAATATTGTCATTGGAGTATAAGTTTCTGAGTAATCAACTCCTTCAACTTGTGAAAATCCCTTAGCAACAAGTCTTGCTTTGTAAAGTTGGATTTGCCCATCAAGACGCCTTTTCACCTTAAACCACCATCTTGATCCAATACTCTTCTTGTCAGGGGGTAGGGGTGTTATTTTTCTTTAGGGCATCATGTTATTCATAAATTGGTACGTTCCATTTCTTTGCATCAGGACTACACATTGCATTGTTAAAAGTCAATAGTACATCAACTTCAACAAGGTTAACTCCCTAGCGCCTAGGACGATTCAATGTTTTTCTAGGACGCAGTACCCATATATGTCGGGTTCTTGGAGTTTATCATCTACATCTTCTATGTGAGGTATGCGATCTTTGACATGTTGAAGATAATCATTCTGCTGTGGCACATCCATATTCTGGTTTTCTTGAGCAACCACAACTGTTTCTTCTGGGAAGGCTTACATCATCACCTTCATTAAAAATGAAGTTCGGAGATATTGTAATTTTCTTTGTCATTGGGTCAAACAGTCTGTAATTTGTAGTCTCTCCATCATACCCGACAAAAACCAGTTTTTTCCCCCCCTTTTTGGTCCAACTTGGTATGTCTTTCCTTCAGTACAAGCACAAATGCTTCACTGCCAAACACCTTGATGTGCTCGAGTGTAGGCTTCCTGTCATGCCAAATTTTGGATGGTGTTGAATTCAGAGATGGGGGAGTTCTAATAATATATTGACTGCCATAGTAACTGCTTCAGCCCAGCACAGCTGTAGTGTCAAATCTTTTGTGTAAAGCATAAACATACATATTCCACAATCGTTCTTATCTCTCTCTGATCTGTCTTTTTGCTCTGGTATGTAAGATACAGCTGTCTCATGTTGAATTCCATGACTTGAAATTCCTTGTTGCAAAATTCAATCTCGTTATCTGAACGTAGAGTTTTTACCACGTAAGCAAACTTATTTTGCACATTTTCACATACTCCTTGAAATACTCAAGACCGTCTGACCTATGTTTGTTCAACATCAGTGTTAGGTTGGCTGATGAGTCATTTTTGAACAAAACCAAGTATTTTGCTCCACAAACTGACGGAGTATACATGTCACCACATAGGTAACTATGAACAAACTCACTTGGTACAGTCTTTCTGCGTTCATTTGTGGAAAATGGCAGTTTATGTGTCTTCCCATAGTGGTAACCTTCACAGAAAAGGTCTTTCTTTTAAGATACAGTCACACCCTTGATGAGATTTTTCACAACCACCTCACAGAGAGATTTTTCGTTCATATGGCCAAGAAGTTCATGCCACAACTTCAGATCACCACGTGAAACCAGATTTGCTTCAGGAAAAACAGTTGTAAAAAACAAATTTCATTGACAGATTATTCAGTTCACGAATTGTACACACCACCAATTTTATTCCACTTGACACTTCAACCGATTAATTTTCTTTCACTACTTAAATGCCTTTCTTTGCTAGGACTCCTTGAGAAAGTATATGTCTTCTTAGCTGTGGAATATATAAACATTCGTGATAGTTGTTGACATGTACCAAACCCCATGAACAAGATTTTGTATTTCTACAATACAAATGCCCTTAATTGGTATTTCCTGATTATAAGCGAGGCGCAACATCATTATCTTTATTTACGTCTTTGAAGGTACAAAAAATTCTCACTGCTTAGTCATGTGAGCGGATGCTCCACTATCTACATTTTACATCTAATTTCACTTGATTCTCACAAAGTGTTTTGTTACTCCACATTGAATGCGGATTAATTTCCTTGCTTTGGAATTTGGATATTACTCTCCTTATAGCTGTGGCAGGCATGAGCAAAACATCCCTTTCTGCGGAAGTTGTAGCAAACTACTTTGCAAATGTCAATTTTGTTCTGTTTGGGCTTCTATTCATTCTTCCTTGAAGCTTGTAAGCCACTATTTTGATTTGAAAAGGTGATAAATGTGCTTTCCTGTTCATCGGTTAGGTTAGGTTTGCTTCTTCGTCAAGTAACTATGCTGTGAGGTTTGGCAATGTCTGTCTACTTTCCTCCATGGAAAGCCATGTATGATGATAGTTACGATATTTCATCAGCAGAGTGCCAAGAGTTTTAGTGATGATAGTAGTATCGCTCAAAGTTTTACCAGTTTATTGTACTTGTCTTGCCAAATTCTCAACGTTGACCATATGTTGTGCTACCAAATCATTAGGATTCATTTTTAACTGATGAAAACGATCGATAATTAGCATTTTACTGAATTTTAATTTTTGTTGATATATTGAGCCCAATTTATCAAGAATTTCTTTTGATGTGCAGATCTCGACTAGGGTTGTATGAAAAATATCCATCGCTGCAGTTAGCGTAAACATGGTGATCATGTTGTTCTTAGACCATTGTGCGAATTCTCCAGAATTTTCTACACAAGGTTTTACCTCCCTCCCAGAATCAATATTATACATGTCTTTTGCTTTGATCACACACACCTTTTGAAACATCCACTGATGATAATTTTCCCGCTAGATTTGCAAACTGATGCAACGTCAATCCTGTTCACCATTGTTCGGATCTCTAAAGATTTCACTTGCGTTGTTGAAGGTTACAAAAACTGTTGAAGAAAACATTTCTTTTGCAACACAAATTTCCAAGAATACACATACATTGGGGCAAAAACTGGGCCCATAACATATTAAACAAAAGTGAGTTTTACTCATATAAATATTTGATAGTAATGTTGTTATTTATTCCCTTCTACTTATTTAATGTACTACTTCTTCTATGATGAAATGTTTTGGTGATTTTCCCATCTTCAAGTCTTATTTGTATTAAAGATGATTGATTTTATTTCATACAAACTTTCCAATAGTATGAAGTAAAATCAATCATTTTTAATACAAATAAGACTTGAAGATGGGAAAATCACCAAAACATGTTGTCATCGTAGAAGAAAAGTAGTACATAAATAAGGAGAAGGGAATAAAAAAGAAGATACAACCTTACTATCAAATATTGTTTCTCCTTTCCAATTAAACATGAACATTATTAGATCATATAAATATGTTTAAGTAAATAGCCAACAAAAAGTGTATCACACACAATGGCAGAAGTTGCGAATTGAACAGAACCAAAGCAGTGCACATGCACTGTATAGTCAGGTCAGAACTATAATTGAATATACAAGAGGCGTGCAAACTATTCTCAATGCCTACATACTTAATCTATGGCATTAGGAACGGAAAAGTTCATTGCCACACTTACAGAAGTATGCCTGCCACCTATCCATATCTTGAGCTATTTCTATCCAGTACAACTTATTACACCCTGTCCCTATATTGATCTAGTTCAATCCAGTCCACCTCATTACACCCTGTCCTTATATTAGTCTAGTTCTATCCAGTCCACCTCATTACACCCTGTCCCTATATTGATCTAGTTCTATCCAGTCCACCTCATTACACCCTGTCCCTATATTAGTCTAGTTCTATCCAGTCCACCTCATTACACCCTGTCCCTATATTGATCTAGTTCTATCCAGTCCACCTCATTACACCCTATCCCTATCTTGAGCTAGTTCTATCCAGTCCACCTCATTACACCCTATCCCTATCTTGAGCTAGTTCTATCCAGTCCACCTCATTACACACTATCCCTATCTTGAGCTAGTTCTATCCAGTCCACCTCATTACTCCCTATCTCTTTCAGGTCCGTTCTAATGTTATTCTCATATATGATTCTATATATAATATGTTTTAGATTGGAATAATTTGAAACCAAAAACACTTTTAAAACAACATTGGAACAATAACATTATTTGTATTCACATATCTAAAATAATTTGCAAATTACTGTGTTATAACTATATTTTAATCTAAATTTACCATGAAACATAATTTAAGTGCTTATTTGTGTGCTCAGTGTTTTTTAAGGACTGGTTTGCAATAAAATAGGAACAACTAAATATTTTTGGGTGATTTAAAAAAAAATCCAATTCTACATGCCTTCAGCTTTATTTCAACATAGTTTCTGTTGTTATTCAAACATTGGTCGTATCATGAGATACATTTTTATAGACCCTCATTACCGAAGTCTGCCTCCAACAAGTAAAGCCATTCCTAAACCGTCATTTTCACTCTGTCCTTGGTGTGTAAATGTTTGCCCATATCTTTTAAAATCTTGTGTGTTCGAGGGACAACAATAGATGCAGCTACATATCATATGACCTTGACGAAACTTCGCAGCACAATCCAGAATAAATGCCGCTGCCTGCTGTCCGCCGGAGTGTTGTAGATTCATGACGATACGAGGCCCCACTCTGCTGCTCAAATGCAAGTTCTCGTCAAATCTTTTGTCTGGCAGCAATTGGATCATCACCCCCTCCCCCCCTTTACAGCCTTGACCTTGCACCTAAGGACAACCATCTATTCCTGCATCTGAAAAGGTTCATCTCTGGCAATCATTTCCACACCGACAACGAAGTGAAAACAATGGTTTAAGAATGTCTTTCCTCGCTGTCGGCAGATTTCTATGTCGAGGGTCTACATAAACTTATCTCACAATATGACAAATGCTTGAATAAAAATATAAACTATGTTGAAAAGCAGCTGGAGAAGGTATGTAGAATTGGATTAAAAAAATTACCCAAATATATTTAGTAGTTTTTATTTCATTGCGAAACGGTCCTTACCTAAAATAAAACACCCCTCGTAATAATATAACAAACCACAAGCTCTAGGATATTGGTGGGGATGAGAGCTATTCTGTTTCAAGGGCTGGATGCCAGTAAGAGGAAATATTAACTTGCCTTAAAGATGCATGGGACTATAAAATACATATTATTTTCTCCTCACAATATGTCACGTTTGAAATACTATTCTAGACATTTTTCTTTTTAACTAGGCTACTCACTCTAGCTTAGAATGGCGTTATTTAATTTGACTTCACTTTTCTGAATATTTTGTTATTTTTATTCAAACTAGATGTGCTTGATAATAAATAACAATGCATTCATGTTTAATTGTATATTTAAAATACAATTATTAAATTTTTAGGGTATGATGCCTCCTTGACTTACTACAGGTTCAAGATACGCAGTGTTTGTGTTAATATTAGCAACACCAACTATCCAGCACCACTTTAAACTTATTAAATGGCGTTCGTAGTAAACTGACACACAGCTAATAGTGCCATCGCCATTTTGTTTATTTCCACCTTAAGTGCAAGTCATTTTCCCAAAGTTTATGTTCATAGACAGGACTTGTAGCTCTAATTATCTTTTGAAATGGACATTTTGTCAAAAATAAAATGTATCTAGGTACCATTCGACATATTCGGTTTTTCAACTTTTGAAAACAGCTTCAGATCAAAAAAACTTTGTAAGTCGAAGCCTTCTTGTAATTTTAAAATCTTACTACCAACCCATAACCTTGTCACAGTCTTTATGCATTTTCATTGTGTTTATGATTTTACTCCTTTTATTGTTATATTATACTACATATATGAAAAAAATATAGCAATTATATAAGATAAAATATAAAAACTTTTTAGTTTAGTATAGTCTTGGCAAAATAATATGTAAATATATCTTTTTAAATACCAGTTTTTCACAAGGCAATACAATTATAGTTCTAATTTCACAAAATATGTATTACTTTAATTGTATACATTTTAATGTATTAAGCTTTTAATCTTTGATCAAACTACATTTTAATATCTAGGCATTATTTTAACTATTGTCATTATTACGATTGGGAATATCTTCATTAATTGTTTGAAAAAAATACTTCAAACTCACAAAATTAAAAACTTAGCTTTTGTTTAAAGTATTTGTGTGGACAAAAATGAAATTGAATGTAAATTTCTTTTTTTAATTAAAATTGTTTGTAATAATGTATATTATGTAAATTTTTGATAAATGATTTATTGATTGAATAATATGGATGTACGAATTATATAAATAATCATAAGGGACTAATAAATTTTATGATTTATTATATGGTGTAATTTCTTTTTTATTTTAAGATATATTTTATAAATATTTTGGTTTATTATTTTTCTAAATTTATAATTCATGTAAGCTATTTATTTATAAATGTGTAACCTAATCAAGTGTAAGACAAGGTGATGCAACTTAAATTTTCTGAGAGTAAATATATTTAAATAAAAAAATAAAAATACACAAACTTATTTTTTGAACATCATAAACTTACTGATAATTCATATCGATGAAATGCTGCAGCAAAACTTGAGTATTTCAACTAATTCATATCGATGAAATGCTGCAACAAAACTTGAGTATTTCAACAGAAGATTCACTTTGATATAGAAATTTAGGAAGAAAAATAAAACTTTTTGTTGATAAACTTGTTTGTAAGAATTTTTCCTTTAACTTGTATTGTATATAAACTTGCGCTTCTTTATTGTGACTGAAAATGTAATAGGCCTTCTCTTTGTATTTAATATGTTATGAATATTGCATGAGTATTCAGAGTAGTTCAGCCTAGTTCTTGTTCGTTAGTTTACAGAATACATCAATTTACTCAAACTACAACTTTTATCTTGTGACTAGTGACTTAAAAAACTGTCAACTTTGAGGAAACTATATCAGTTTCTCCACCTATGGAGAATTGATGACATTAGCATGAATTATATAGAATATTACCTTTGTCTGACCTTATAATGAACAATGATTAGTTCATCTCAAATACATTTTTAAAGGTATTTTAATATTAGAGATTGATATTGATGTTTCAGGAAGTGGCAGTGATGATGACACATGGCAATATCCATCCTTTCATCAAAAACTTACCGAAGGTGCCTACATTACTCCGATAAACTCTGAAAAAAGAGTCGGCTCTGAAAACAAAACACGTGCTGCATTCACCGTTGACAAAAAAGCCTCCATAGAGAATCATGCATTTCTTGTTCCTAAGCCTGTGTGCATGGAAAGTGAAGAGGAACCCGCTAAAAGACGTCGTGTCAGGAGATGCTCAGATAATATCTTCCAATGTTCACGCTGTCTCAAGGTGTATCGATATCAGCGATCTCTACAGACTCACATGAAGCTAGAGTGTGGCGATGTAATATTTGGTGTCAATAAGCCTACATTTCCATATAGGCCTAATTAAGTTGATAATAGGTTTGGATCTGCTACACAATTATTTATTTTTTATTACTTTAGTGGCCATGTTTGATTGGGTATAGCTAGTTTAGTATGCATGCAACACTATTGCTAGAATATAAATTTTAAATACATATATTATATATAATCCTAGTAACATATTGTATAGAGTGTATATATATATATATTTTTTTTTTTCATCAGTGAATTAGTAGTAGTTTGGCAAGAGATGTTCCATCATTAATATTGTACTAGGTTGGTCATTTGAAGAAACAATGTCTAAAACAACTCGGTACAGCATGTTCTATTTATACTTTTGATAACCATTTTATTTTCACAATCAAGTACATAGATGTATCTTAGAAAGTGATGTCTTGTGTCCTTTTTCCCATGACAAAATATGCTCTCTATTTAAATGTGCTAACTCAATTAGTGATATAGCATTTTTTTCTTATGTTAGGGAATGGTGTTGCATACAATAGTAAATAGAAAATATGCTGTTTTTTTATTTATTTGTTACCATGTTCCATTATCTTATCTTTCCGAGTTAAAACACTCATGTGTTCAGAATTTAAGATGAGAAAGGTTGAAATTAAAATGAATTGTACCTGCATTTGCATGGATGGATAGTATAAACTATTTAGGAAAAAACATCCTCGGTACACCCAATGAGATTTGGACCCCGATCTCCCCTTTCATCGACACTATAGTCTTTCGCGGCTTAGACCATTCAATCAACAACGTGAGTGAAATGCAGCGGTTAAATCACTAATGTATGTAGACATAGAACATTAAATGTGAGTGGAGGGCATCTTAAATCAGCATTGTCTATATCTTGTAAATTACAATGAGCTTTCTCTACAACAGACTTTATTGTAGATGTGGCATTATTAATAATTATATATTTTATTTTTACTTCACTACACTTTGGTTGGAGCATACTGGTAGTTAAAATATCATAGTTAAAATATTACATAAAACAGGCTATAATTTTTACTTAAATGCTCTAAAGAAAAACATATTTAAATTCAATGTAAAGAGAATAGAAGGTAGCTCTAGACGGATAAAGACATCTGATTGGCTGAGCTTGCGACGTCACTCAATACATAACTTAGCTACATAGAAGACAAACTAAGTTGTTAAAAATCAGGTCATATTTTGGAACTTTAAATACTAAATAAACCTTAAAAATCGACAACAATGTCCAACTAACATCAAAAGTTTGTGGCTATCTTTGTATTAAATAATACCTAATGGGTGACGTACAGATGCAATGATATAATTTAATTCCTCCAAGTGGTGCTAGCATTCTATTCTTTTTATATAAGTTAAAGTCATGTTTTCATAAATATTAATATGTTTCCTTGAGTGGGTTTTTATATACATAATTTACAATCATATGGTAAAGGATTAGAGTGAGTGTTGAAACGTGTTTCACCAAAAGGTTAAGTTCTGGCCAATATAATGCTAGACTAGTCCTTTTTAGTCATATCTAATGGTTAAGAACTATAGTATAAAATGTTATAATTAAAGTAGCTCTAAAGGATGACTTAGATTTAATGTTTCATCAAAATATTTGAAAATTAACAAAACTACATCAACACAGATTGCATGTAAACTACACCTATCCTGATGGATTACACTATGACAACCCTATCTTATAAGCTATTCTGTAGTTGAATAATCTAAGGTACAATTGTTACCTTACTGAGCAGACAAAGGGTACATTTATCAGGTTAAATAGGTAATGTTCGAAACATTGGAGATTTAGTAACATAATTAGATCTATGCTCAATAGTCTTAGTGCTATAAACAAAAATATTTTGTTACTGCTTTAATTAAAATAATTTTAAAAGTATTTGTAAAATAAGTATATCTTTAAGATAATGAGTCAAATGTTAGGTATGTGGCTAGGGTAAACTATACAATTAATGTTATATTTAGAAGTGCTTTATATTCTGTGAATACATTATTGGCAGTTTTAGTACTACAAAAACATATAAACGCATTTTTAATATAATAAATAAGCTTCAATAATGTTTTGACAAAAATACATAAATAAAGTTGAAATAATACAAAAAGAATGTAGAAAGGATTCACTTATTGTATAAAAATACACTTTATAGTTTAGGATGGTGGCAGATAATTTTTAAACTTACTAAAAAAAAGTAAAATAGATTTTATAATGACATACTAAAAACATTTTCTATCCAAACTGTTAGTATTTTGAATATTTTACATAACCGTTTACAAATCATAGAAGAGTGCATATAAAACGACGACTAAAAAGTAAATTAATTTTAATAATACCAACAGGATTTCCACAGTTTAACATTACACTCCAAAACAAAGCACAAACATTCATTTTTGAAACTATTTTTCTAAATCTCTTAACAATACAGTTTACACATAGCATACATTCTAAAAAAAATTAGATTTAATTTGGTAATTGGCTATATTTTACTCTACATACTTGATTATTATTGATTACTTTTGGAAGTTTGGCCCTCCTAAAATTGTAAATGCATCAATGACATTAGTATTATTATTATTTTTAATAATAACCTTTATTTATCTAGTGAATTTAAGGTGTTAACCTTCTCTCACACCAGGGCCGAAATATACATACAATATTACATGAGTGAAAAACAAACCCATTTTAATATAGGAAAATTCATATAAGTAGAAAACCATTTACATGTTCATTCATACGCTCATTTAAAGCTCATATAACTTCAAAAACTTTGTTTAGCTTATTTGACTAGATAGATTGTGTGACCACACACTTAAAGGGAATTTTGGATGTTAGGTGAGGAGTCGAGTTATCTAGTTTGTTCCAAGCCTGCTATTTCAAGACGGTAAAAGAATGATTATGATATAATAGCAGGGGTGTGTTTATCCCCAGAAATATGAGCCGTGAGGAGAGATATTGTATCTTAGCTGGGTAGTATTGTGCACAAAACATACTTCTACATGCAAAGCATATAAATCTTATAATTAATATGAATGAGAATCAATAAAGCGTTTCCTATTCCTATTCTGTGTTTAATTAGATAACTACCTCTTCTTAATGTGATAAACAGAATATCCCTTATATAATTTTGGCAATCTCTTTAATGATTTTTAAGTACCTCTTCCACTATCTAATATCAGAATGGAAAAAAAAAATCACTACCCACCTCTTAATCCTTTGTTTTTTTCTTTATTGACTAACAATAAATACTTATCTTTGAAAACATTACTTATATTTGTTTTATTATTACTTTGAATTGAGGATGATAGCAAAGGATGAGTATTTTACCCATTGTATCTTTGCAATAATGTACTTGGTCTTATAATCGTTGTTTCCACTAGTCACATATGCATTAAACAATATTTTATTTTTTGCCTGAAATAAAGAGCGACAAGTTTTTTTAGATCTTATTTTACCCTTCATAAAAATTGATTTAAATTATTTTTGAAGGTTTAAATAAACAGATATTGGACTGTTTGCATGGCTGCCGTAACGCTTCTAAGGGCCAGTCTTATGACTACCGGATAGATATTGCTATTGGGAGGTCAACGCTATCTACCAGATAAAAGTTATCAGCCACTTTAATGTTTAATGCATCCTATGAACAATCTATCTGTCAGATAGCAGCCATCTGTAGGATAAATATATTTTTATTCAGAACACGCAAGGTTGATACTGTTTTTACTGGTGCGTGCATGCGTATAAGCCCTGCTGATAGCGCTAAAACTTAGCGAGCACAGACCAAGTTAAAACGAGGGGTGAGAACAATCAACGTTAGTTAAATAATTGCGAATAAACAAGTCTGAGGAAACAAATGGTGTCACGTGCTATACTTTTATCTATGGTCACGTGGGCGCAGAAGCAAAGTTGTCTTACAATTACTAATTTCTGGCAAAATGTGGGCAATAGTTGGGTACTACGTTTACAAAATTTAATTTATCATACTTAAATTTTGATAATTTGTTCTTATATAAATATAACTCTACAAATAGCTTGTCATTTTATATAAATGTGAATCAAATGTTTTAACTTTATTTAGTTAGAGCCTGGACCTGTTCTTACTAAACACGTGAATTAAGATTTTAACCTAACAACAGATTCTGATTGACTGACGAAGCCTCATTAAAAACAATAAGTCCCTATGCCAACGAGCATTTTAACTTCCAGATAAATGCTATCAGGTACTTTTAACACACTTTTAACTTAATCAACAGATAAAAATTTTTATCTACCAGATTAATATTTATCCAGGAGTCATAAGCCCGGCACTAAGAGTTTTGTACTAGAAAAGAGTCTTCTCCATCAGCCTTGTTGGCAACCCATCGTGCAACTCTAATTTGTGCACAACTGGTTACACACAAGATTTTGGGTAAAGGTCATTGTTTTGACTCTGACTTGGGGTGAGACTGGACTAGTTACTGGGTTCTCTAAGGGAAAGGTGGTTTTTTCCTCTCATCGAAGCATGGGTTGATGAACAAGTTACCTAAACCAGGAGTTTGACACATTGTACGCTGGGCTTGTGCTATTTTTATCTGTCTCTTTTCACTTAGTGTGTCTTAATAAAAGATTAATGTATTTTGTGTACTGCCTAATGTGGTGCCAATGTTTGGCGACTAGATGTTCAAGTCTGTTGGATGGTGCGCGCAGGAGTAACAATTAAGCTTGCATCTTTGTTAATATAAGATCTGTTTGTACACATATCAACCAGAACTGAATTTCCTGAATCAGTTAAATAAATCTTTCTTTGAACTTATCTAAAACTTATCTTAAGTTATTCACAGCTTTCAACCAACTTAGTGACCTTAGTGACAGGGGTGATGAATTTGGGGTCTACGGCCCTCCTTAATAAATAGTATAGATGCCAATTGGTTGGGGCTATTTGATGAATATCTGAATCAACTAAGTGGTAGAAGAGTGCCTAAATTTGGTGAAGGGATCAGCTGCCTATGCTCACATGAATAAATGGTAAGGTGAGGCGGCATAGATTTAAACTAAAACAATTCCAGTAGGAAGAAAGGTTTGGAAAATACAAATATGTGTTTTCATTGTCAATCACCTCTGCACACTTATTCAGATGCATTTCCTCTAAATTACCCTCGTTATCGCTACACCATTGTTTCCTAAACTGAGGTACATGTACTCCCAGGGGTATGTGAAGAATTTCAGAGCGTACGAGTTTTATTAATCATAGAGTTTCTTTTAAATAGTAACACATTAACGCAGGTCTTGATTTGTTGTCATATACTATTTATAATACCTTATTTCTCTCCCTCGCAGCTTTGGGTAACTTAAAACACTAAGGCTTTATTAAAACTTGGAACAACGGCTTGTACTTTACAAGATAGGAAGTGCTTGTTTCCCCTTTTTGATAAAGAGATTAGGAGAGTGTATTGGTTTGGCCATGATCCCGAAAGGAGTACTTGACTGGCGAAAGTTAGGTCAAAGATTAATTTAAATACAATGTAATACAATTTCTTGAGTATTTTCTTCTCTCCCCCCCACCACCCCACTCCCATCTGAACCACCATTACTAGATCTCACAACCTGTCCAGATTATCCATATTTAATTGTGCTAATGGAGTAAGAATAAGGAAGGTAGAATTATTTAAGTTAAAAGGTATTTTCATGGATGGAGAGTACACCCTCAGTACACCTATCTGGGATTCAAATCTTGATATCCATATCACCGGCAAACCATATTAGGTGAGCCTTCATGTTTGAACATTTTCATTCACTATAACATTTTAAACCTTTTGTTCTTGAATTTAGCTTGGCAAATAAATTAAATATAGGTCTTTAGATAGTTTGATTGAATAGTATATGAATAAATAATAAATATATCTAAATGAAGAAATTACAAATAGAAAACCATAAAGAAAAAACATGTGGGGTGCCATATGGCCGAGAAATCAAGAGTTATAAATAAATAATTTTTAAAAGTAATACAGCCCAAGTGAAAAAATTACTCCAAGGGGCCTTAAGAAGGGATTCAGGGGTAAGGGGATATTAAAGGTATGATTCAATGCGATCAATGACAACATTTGTAGTTTTAGCAAATATGTTTATCTAAGTTTATCTTTTTAAACATATGTATCATAAGGTGCACAAAAATTATCATAATTGACTCTGAATATGACTTACCAGTACCATTTGACGAAAGATTTATTGACAGCTATCAAGCTGAATCACTGTTAACTCGTTTCTTTACTATCACTGGTAATAAAATACATTATTTTGTATGTAACAAAAGTGCCCATTACCAACCAGTTCATCAAAATATGATAAAATAAAATTACATTCTAAAAAGGTGTTCAAATAAAATCAAAATATATTTCACAAGTTTGTAAATATTTAAACAACCCTTTTAATTAGTGCTCCGCAAACAGTGTGTCGTATACCGCTGCGGTGAATCAGGTGGGCGGTGCGGCCAGAGACCAAAGCACCACAGCTTCTCCTCAACATCAGGAGTTATGGTTTATCCAACTTGATAATTGTTTGAATTAAATGTTTCCAAATGTTAAAGAAGCGGGCACTGAAAAAGAACTTCAACCTTTATTCTTGGAACATTTCAAGCTAATTCAGAAAATGATTGGTCTATACTTTTGTAAATCTGATTCACTGTACAACCATTGGACTGGGTGCATAATCCAGTTTCTGCTGCCACAGTGCATAACCAAAACAAAACAGTGTGACACAAGAAATTGATGCATGTTAAGTTTACCATGAACTTAAAAATGTCTGCAGAACATTGCTTCAAATTACTCTAAAATATACGTAATTTGTCAACCATTAAGAATTTTTTCATAGATTTTAATATTTTTTTAATTGAAAAGTTGTTCAAGAGTACAATCAATGGTTTATTGGAGTTTAATTTGTATTAATTTCTATACAAATTGTAATAATTTTGTTCAGTATAATTCAATATGTACTATCTTTGATTGTATTTAATTCATATAACTATACAATTTTAAAATATTCACATTAGTTTTGTAAGGTAAAATTGGAAATATTTTTTTATTATACCTCTCTTTAATGTCTTATAATTTATAAATTTAAAGGTTTCTAAGATATTTAAATCTTAACAAATCTTACACAATATTTTAATATTTGATTCATTAATATACCTTGCCTCCTTTTGATTAATTTAATTTAGGTTTTACTTCAAAATGTTTAAAATGAACAAGAGACACTCAATAAAACTGGCTGAAGAGGGCATGTAAATGGCTTAATGAACTACTGGATTAAAAAATTAACCAAGCTCAAGCAAGGTGTGAAACATCAAACACAACTTGATTTGAGTTTTTATAAATAAAACATTTCTAAAGTTTAAATAATCCCGAAACTTTTATATTTATATTTTTGACACAATAAACAGAAACATAATACCATTATTTCATCAACCTAGTTCAATTCAAGACATTTTAATTATTTCTTTAGTTTTCTTTTTGACTTTTGCTAAACTAAATTAACAATCATATTATATTTAATCGCTATAAACAATATATAATTATTTTTTTCCATTGAAAAACTAAAATTTTGTTTTGAATATTTTATCAAGAGTTTCTTTTGTCAATCTACATTTTTTTTAAACCGTTTTCAATTAATAAATTTTTATAGAATGTTTGTATTATTAATAAATATTTACACCTATAATCCTGTTGGTAATTTTTTTTTAATTCTTTAAAATAGCAACATTATGACTGTTTCATTTCAAACACTTTTTGTCATACATCACTTTGCAATGTGTGTGAATTAAAAATATGTCTGACATATATATCTGGTCACCATATATATGTTCATATGTATATAATCAATAAAAGCCAAATATATCTTGTTTATAAATAAAACTGTGATGCAGTTTATGTTTAGTTGTATGTACATTCTTGTTCTATAAATGGTTTTATTGCTTCAATCTGATTGTAGGCCTCATAGTTCACAATTAAAAACACAACAAAACACATAATAATGTAATGTTCGGAGTGCACCAGTCTCCTTCAACAGAAGAGATTAAAACACAGACTGGACTATGGCAGCATGGCTCTAGGTTGAACATGGTCACCTAGATACTGCTGATTGGATTCTTAATTGTGAACTTGGAACTTGGAAGCCTACAGTTTTCTGATAAGCTCATAGGCCTTCTTCCCCTTTTATCTTCTTTTTAATGTTTAATTTAAATAACCTTTGGCGCCAATTTTCCTTTGTTCAGTTTGACTGTGAAAAGTACTTGCACAACTTATCACAATAGCATTACTATAATATTAAAAAAAACTTTTTTATTGTATATTATTCAGAAAAAAAACATATAAAATATTGGTTTTGATCCTGGTCGGGTCATTAGCTTAGTCGCATATCTTTGTCACCCCACAAGTACTTGGTATGCATATATAGGTAATTTAACTTGCACAAGTGTCGCTTTATAATTCAATTTTCTGTATTCATGATAAAAGACAGTGGAATTGTTTTGACTGTAATTTTATAGCTAAAAAGTAACTTTCACTTTGATGTCATGAAATTCATGTTGAATCAAAGCTATGCGGTAAACCAACTATGACACACACTTCAAGGTGGTAACATTCAACACATGACATGCACCTGTAAAACCACAGTCAAAAGAGATTGAAAAATTGTTTTTTTACACATTAAAAATTTACATTTTTAAGAGAATATGTTTTATTTGGTCTTTTGCTACTAAACTAGTTAAAACAGAGCACATTTCATTTATAGGATTTGTGTAGAGGTGATCTCATTTTTGACATAAATCTGCCAATATTAGGAGCATTTAAAATCCTAAAATGTGTATATATTGACCTTTAAAACAAAATTTAATCCTTGCAGCTAGGCCCACAGACTTCCAAACCTGAACAGACAAGTTAAAAAAAAAACACTATGGTGTCAGCTTGCATTCAAGCCATATCGATCAAGTGGTCGCCTTCTATTGACGAAGATAGTGCCAACTTCTGCAGGTTGAGGGTGTCATGTGGACAGCATAATGAATCCTCCGCCCATTAATCTCAGTTTTATAGATTAGGGTAGATGCTTTTTCTTTCAAGTAGCTACTAATTTGCCCTCTCAAGGCTGCGTTGACTTCATTCCAGACCCACAGCTTCACAGAAATTCTGTCACCAGGGATCAAACCTGAGTCCTCTGTATCTGTAGCCAGGAACTCCGACCACTACACCACAGAGGACAAGTTAGGGAAAATGAAATTAAATACATAAATTTAAATAACATAATATAATTATTATAATTTTAATTCAATTACTATGAAATTTTTATCGCAAAATATTGAAATTTAATTAAATCGTTCATATTATTTAGAATGGATCTTTTTTTGTTAAAATTTCAAAACTTTTTCATTTCCATAAAAATATAAATTTACAGTTGATAATCTAAGAAAACTGTTTTAATTTCAAAAACATTATTCACTTAATGTGTTATTTTAAAACAACCAATGCTACTTTTTTCATCACTTAAGTGCACTGGATGCTGGTAAGTACTTCCAAACAGGAAGATATTTTAACGTTGTAACTTATTTATTAAATATCCAGAAATTTGTTAATTAATAAGTGCTACTGCATGTTTATTGGGGCCAGGGAAATGTTACTAAGGGGCTCATTGGTTGGTGATGTGCCATTCCCTGTTATCTCCGACAATGACACTGATGCCAGGCTGATGGTTTGCTGTTGGTACGCTCATACATTTGTTCCTTGCTTTGTCCAAACTAAGCGAATCAAATTTGAAGAGAGAGGCGCTGTGAGGCACGAACACAAGGATTGATGACCATAAGCGTGTGCAGGGTGTGGCTGATGGAAGTGAGGGTGTGCCATCAACACACTCCTGTTTGAATTTTAACAATTACAACCCATGATATACAAGAGAGGATCAATGTTTTATTCTATAAGATTATTCTTTGATAAACCTAAATTACAATGCCCTCCGTCGGCCGGCCTAGAACAGGATCTTAACCCTTGGAATAACCATTGACATATTTTATAAAATAAAACAAAGTTCTTCGCTCTTTTGTTATTCCAACTTTTTCTCTATTTTTTGGTTGCTAGTGGGGGTGCCACAGCACCCACGCTGCGGACACCTATGTTACCCTTATGTGAAGCTAAATATCTGTGCAATCATCATCATCATGTTACTAGCCTGTTGTTAGTGTGTATCAAACTACTTATGTTACTTGCTGATCAAGTTAGGGTCACACCTGGTACGTTTGTTTTTCGCAAACTCTAGCAAAGCAAAGCTCTGTACTTCCACTTTAGTGTTGTCTGCTATATTCAAGGGAAGCGGACCACTCCCGTTTAGTCCCTGCAAATGAAGTGTTCTGACATTTATGACACCAGGTGGTTTGTCTCTATGTAAGTTATTAATTTGGCAAAGAAAATAAACTATCCTGATTAAAAGAAATGTAAGGAGGTAAGTAACTAAATCTGCATCTTTAAATATCCAAGAATAGGCATTAGGCTCCGGGCTATTCCTATCAGTATCTATAATATATTTGATTTATAGCATTAACTATTGATGCACTCCATAGCTCAAACTCCTTTAACTTTAATATCCCCTAATGACCTCATTTTGTCGACGGTTCTCTAAACCGTAACTTAAATATCGTGTCTTGGAAGTATATTTTTGGTGAATTCTGTAATATGCAATTACAATATCAAATGTGGCTTGTGAATCTGATTAAATTTATTTCCTGAACAAATAAATTAAATCCTACCTAAAGATGTATCTGAGGAATAAATGCATTTAAAAATGTGTTTTTAATCGCGAAATGTATTTTGTAAATCATATTTCAATATATATAAATAACTTCCTCTCTTCATTATAATTTGAGAACTTGTTCAGATAATGATCTCAATCCCAAAGAGTTCTTTGGTAAAGGATCAGCATGCAACGCTTATATTCCAATTCCATGTTTTGTGTGTTTTTTCAGTTTGATAAAATTAAAGCATTATGACAAAGAATCCTGCACTAATAATTTAATTGTCTAGTGAATGCAATAAAAAGTTAAGTCCACTACAATAATAAGATGGATACAGACACATTATGCAGTATAAAAATAATAAATATTATTATGGGCATAGTGTTATGATAAACAATGAGTAATTGATTTATCATTACAATACTCTATTCAAGTTCTTTAATATTTTTTTTTTTATTAATCACTAAGTAATGCATCTGCATGAATTTTGTTTATCGTGTGAGGTTGTTTATATGATTTTTTTCCTTTATTAGATTATTTGTGTTTGAGATAACTTTAACTCTCTTCACTCTTTCATTCAAAAATATCCACAAACAAATGTTTATTTTAGTTTTATTCTCATATTAAAACTCAATTAAACGTTTGGAATTTATCTTTTGATATTGAAAAAAGCCTTTAAAAAAAATAGGGTTTTTTAATGTTGCTAATGTTCACTATGGTTTACTGGCAATAATAAAAACATAAATTATATTTGGAAAAAGGTACCTTCTTCCAAATATAATACAATTGCTTCATAAAACAAAAAGAGGTTTTCCTTACAGAAATATGCTATTTATAGAAACATACATTACTGATTGTTCCAGATGTGAAATTGAAGCTATTCATGGAAAATTTCACAAATCCAAACAATATGAGCTCAAGTTCATCTGGTCCATCAGCGTTATGGAATATCGATCCTTCATTTGACGTTTTATCGTCGATTGGAGGTGATGTGCAGGCACAACAGTTTGTATGTCCTCGTTGCTATAAAACATACAAGTGGAGGACATCTTTGAACCTTCATCTCAGATATGGATGTGGCAAAGATCCACAGTTCCAGTGTACTTTTTGTTCTTATAAGTCATATTTTAAAGGGGATTTAAAAAAGCATGTTATTCGACGGCATAGAAATCTCTAATTTAATTTTTTAAACTGTGTGCTTACATTTCATAATGGAATGTATCACTTTAATAATAAAGTTATATTGTAACAAATATATGTAATAGCTCAAGCTAAGAAAAAATAATATACAAAAAGAATAAATACCTTTGTTCTTGAAAATCTCTATATATTTTTCAAAGCAAACAAAAATTTACATTTGAAGGTAAATTCTTTCATTTCAGTAACATTTAATTTTAAAGTTATTTTCAGCCTCTTTTGCAAATATTTTGGTAATGCTATGATTTTATCAATAAAACAAACACATCAATTTCTAATATGTTGAATATTTGTAAGACACCATATTTCCAATGTTTAACATGTTATGTTAAAATATTACTTTTGTACATACAACTAAGACTAAACCATCCATGAAATGTTAATTAAATTTTAACAATAGATAAACATTTTGATTTTCTTATTTAAAATGACTTAATTAATATAACATTGCTGAGATTAAAATTCATAACATCCCATACCTTATATATTAAAATGAAAATTCACAGCAAATTATGGACAAATAAAACATAGCTAATAATAAATAAGACTTGGATAGACATTTTTAGATTTAATGGTAATCAGATGATCAAAAATAGGCTTACTAACAATATAATATTTAATAAATTGGATAAATAAAAAAATATACCTGTATATATATATATATACACACACACAAAATTACAAAAACACAATAAAATGGATAGTAAAACATATTATATTAAAACAGAAATATATGGTTTAAAAGTGTATAAATGAAATATTTGAAATTATTATAACATGTAAACTACAAATATTATTGTATTGGCTTATGCAATAAACTATATGAACCCATAAAATGTTCTACTTATATATACATATGTAACTAATCACGCTGTTCCCTTATGGTATGTGAAGTAAACTGTACATATATATCTTTAAAAACAACTTCGTACTTAAGCCATCCTCACTAACTTCCTCCACACTTTCCTATCCTTGCCTACTCCCTTCGCTTCAAAAACATCCATACACCAAGTGATACAAACTCTTTCTTAAAACTCTTGTCTATTCGTCTACAACATTTAACCACCCCTTAAAATAAAGTAAAATATGATATGTGTTGAGAATTGATGGCAAATTCAAGTGTATCTAATGGAAACACAATATGTCAAATAGGGGAATGTTATTAAAAACCTTGATATTAGAATAAGCAATTAACATATTTAACCCAAACAGCAGTGATTATAGGAAGCAATATTTAAATGAATTGTTTCAAGTTATTTGTTGAAATTGAAAGAGATTAGTTATAGATGTGAAGTATTATCATGAAAGACAAGTTCTTTGCTCCTTTAATTTCTAGTAGATAGAAGGTTAATTTCTTGAAATGTTTTGACATTTCAAATGTCATCTTAGGAAAGTACTGACGAGGAAGAAACAAAAAATGTTTCAATTATGGCATCATGTAAAACTCACAGTTAAGACTTCAGATTTCCAGCTAATCTCATCACATTTATATAATTAATTTGAAACAATCTTAATATCGATTGCTATAATCACTGCTAACATATTTTAATTACTTATTCTAATATCAAGGTTTTAATAACATTCTTATATTTGATATATTGTTATACATACTTGAATTTTCCATCAATTCTCAACACATATTACATTTACTTAAATGGTTGAGGTGACACATTTTATGGGTTCATTTAGCTCACTACTTGAGCCAATAAAGTTATGTTTGTATTTTTACATGTTATAACCATTTCAAGTATTTCATTCTTACATTTTTAATCACTATATTTTGGTTTTAATCTCATACTTGTGTCTATCCATTTTAATGTTGTTGTTTTTTGTAATTATATCATGGATATTTGCAGACATATTCATTTGTTATGTAGTTAATTAAATGTTTTGTTAATAATCTCATTCTTGATCATCTTACAACCATTAAAAGTAACACATTGTTAGCTTACTGCAATCATGTTTATATTGTATCCATTTTAAACATTTCGTGCTATTTATTGTTTACATTGTCAGGCATGTTCTTTCAATACCTAACTTTTACAATGCTATTTTTTATTAATTCTTTATTTTTGATAATCTAATAACCATTAAATCTAATAATATCTATCACATCTTATCTATTATTAAATTACACTCCTTACTTAATTCATATTTTAGAATCTTTTCTAAAATGTTAAAACAAATTTAGTTCAAAGTAATCAAAAGATACCATTCAACTTATTAAAACATACAAAGTAGCGGAATATTTATTCTTATATTAAGCTATCACACAACAAATCTCCTTTATAATAATATTCCAACCGGTGAATTAGCCACCCCATTTGTGCTCTGGCAGTATTTATTTGATTTGAGACATTTAATATTCACTTTCTGAACAGACTGACTGTATCAGCAAACATCTTATAGACTAACTTAAATCTAAACATCCAGCTCTCAGCCATTAATTCATCACAGTGAAAACGGTAACCCACATTTCATCAATGATTCATTTTTCAGCCATGTTGAGAATGGAACCTCAACTCGGTAGGCAGACATTCTAACAATTAAACTAAGTCTTCAGACTCTTTGGCAGTAAAATACAACTCACATCAACACCTTATTACTGAGTAACTTGAGAATAATTAAAAGTTGAATAAGCAACATAGTGTGTGGGTTTCTATTGCAACATTCTAGTTTACAAGAACTATTTTAAGCAACAAAGATACACAAAATATGTATCCAACATAAGTGCTTTTAATTATAATTAATGGTAAATTAGTTCCAATACAAGTTTAAACAACAAGTACTTATTTTATTTTTTGTCAGAATTATATCTCATTGCATGAATAAAATGTTTTTAAAGTCCTGTTTTGTAAGCAAATTGGCATGAAATGAAACAATTTGTTTTATCATTCATTTTAATATGAGGAATATTGATTGATTTCCATTTCCCACTTTTGATATTTCTGAAAACTGACTTTGTTGCATCCCTTAAAGAATAGTCCTTGTAAAATTGTATTGTGTTAGTTACTGTCAATTCTAGAGACTAAAAACTCGATATATTCATTCTTTAGTAAATCCTTTTACTATCAAAACTCACCTTTGTCACTAGAAAGTGTAGGATGTAACTAAGAAGAAATTCGATAGTGATTGTGGGTGACCTGGTGGTCTAGGGGTAAGGTGTCAGACCTCTGTGCTGGTGGCCGGTGTTCAATCCTCGGTCCTGACACAGATTTATCTGATTACCAAACCCTTCCTTCACCTCTGACAAGACATCTTGTGAATGTGGGACACAATCACCCTACCATTACACATTAGCGTAAGTGTGTATAACCCGAACGGGTAGTAAGACGCGGTGATAATAATAATAATGATAGTGATTGTGTTTATAACTTTCATGTTTAATCATCCCACTCTGCTAACAGTCACTTTCTCTAGCAACATAACCAACTACATTCACCCTTTAATGGCAGCCATTCCAAGGAAATCGTAAACCTAATTATACATCTAGAATGGTAACAATTTACTGCTCTATACATGGGCCACACCACAAAAATTCTCAATACATGGTGAGACAGCAAAATCAAGAACTCAGAAAAAACTACACAACACCCTGTTTAAGAATTGTTACATAGTTAAATTCATTCAACAGCACACATTTAAACACGAAGACCAATTAATCATAATATTTGTAAACCTTGTTGCAACACTTTAACACCTTATATAAACACGAAAATACTAGAAACTAAAAAGAATTTACTAGCTCATTTGAAAAGTGTTCATCCTCCAACCACTAAATTGGCATTTCTGAATCCCTTTCAGTATTTTACGATTTTACATTCTGAGAAAGATGCTGCACTATATGGTATCAACATATTTAAGTGTTTGTGAATGTTTGTAGCTATGTTTTGTTATATTTGTCAATTTTCTACAATTCCATTATGTTTATTTAAGTGCAAAAAAAAATGCTAAAGGCATTTTATAATAATAATAATACTAATAAAAAAAAACATTTCAGATTTTTTCCAAACAATTTTTCTTTTAATTTGGTGTGTTCTTTCAAACCACATATTATTTTGAATTATTCAGAACTTTAGAAAGTTAACTTTATCTAGACCTTGACCTGAACTACCAAATAACCAACCATTAACTATTTATTCACTAATTTATACTTTTGTGTTGTGACTCTAGCACATAAGCTAATTTGGTTCATTATCTTCACATGACCATAGTTTGAACACTTTGATACATTTATATATAAAAAAAACTTTGCCCAATCCTCAACATAAAATGTATAGACTTCCTTAGTTCCATAAATTTACAGTTTTTTTTAATTAAGTTTATATGATATGGCCGACCCTTTCACAAAACTTATAAAGTTTTCATGAATTTTCTGTCAAAATCTTGAAATTGAATAGTATTTATACATTTGCCATGAACATGTATTTAAAACTTTCATTGTAAATTACATCTTGTTTCTAAATCCATCCGAGTTTTTTTCCGTCTCTTCTTTCAAGCATGAGTGTATAGGAAGTGGTCTTTGGTAATTATATAAGAATTTACAGATCTAATAACAAATTAATCAACAACAACAAATGATTATATAGAAGTTAATGAAAGTAAAACTTTTAACTACCATTTCTACACACAGAAAATGTAATGATACTTAGTTTTTATATTTAAAAATTATCCTTGATTCTCGGTTCCGAGAGAAAATGTTATTTTTTAACAAACACTTTTCTCCAATATGTATAGAAGCTAGCAAAAAAATATATGTTAAATTAACCATCTCTAAATGAATGTGCAGCTCTAGCACATTTTACACTATCTATAATAAAAACTTAAAAAGCGTAAACATATTATTAGTAAAGTTTTTAACTAATTAAAATATCCTACAGTATTTCACTTTCTTGAACCTTTTCCCCCCCTATAAACATGAAAATAATTTAACCCATTATAACAAGGACATTTTCAGCCAGAGTAATTTCAATTTTATTTAATTAAACCATAGTGAAAAGTTTAGGTTAATCCTCAAAATTCAATTAAAACCTATTTTCACATTTTATACATGTTATAAAAACAATATGATATAACGTTTACTATCACTTAACACCTGAATTTTTAGCCTGTGCTTTTTAGAAAATCATTTTTAAAAGTAAATATTATATTATTAATCATTCAAATTTCAAATATTCTATGTTTATTAATTTCTAATTTAATTTTATTCGCTGACAAATAAACATTCACGTTTATAGTTTTTTCCTAAATGGTTTCCCACTCTTCATGCAAATGCAGGTACACTTACCTTTAAAAATTCAACCTTCCTAATCCCTAACCCATAGTACATAAGCGTATAACCTGAATGGGTAGTAATATGTGTTGATCTGTGTAATATTCTGAACTAAGCTCATTAAGATCCAATTCAAAATTTAGAGTGAAGTTGCTACAAAATAATTAATAGGTTTATTTGTAATGACTTAATATTTCATTTATATATGGTTTTATCTAAATAGCTTGGTCAGTTATATTTAACCATATAAATAATAATAAACCCAAATGTTGACTTATGTTACTGCTTTGTCTTTTCTGATTTTATTTTTAATGACTAAACAATTATTTATGTATTTAAAAAACATAGAAATTAGAAAAAAAAGCATTTTAAAGAAAGTAATTCTCACTTTTCATGATATTTATAGCCATTTCCTTAAGCATTATATAACTTAAAATGGCTTGTTGATGAAACACTGCCTTTCAAAGCCCAGGTTATAACATCATCATAATCATCAACAACAACTTTTTACAACCTGTGGCTGGTTCAACTTAGTAAAATGCCTTCTTCCTCTGTCCTTTTATCATTTTTCTGCCGTTAATTGCTTCCATTCTTCTCCTTTCACTTACACACTTTTTATTAGCTGCTCCTCCCATCTCTCTCTTGGTCTACCTTGTGGTATTTTTCCTAAATACATAATATCCATCATTCTCTTCTTTCCCATTCTCATTACATGAACTCAAGTGACATATTTTAGTGAGATTTTTAAATTCGGTAAAATTATATAAATGTCACAAGGAATTCTGTATTATTAATTTTATCAGTGAGGGACTTTAAATGAATGTATCAGGCATTGTGCAAGTAGTTTGCTGTGTTCTATGATTCAAGGTCTCAAAGCTAGCAACCCAAATAATGATGTAAAAAAAAGAAAAAGATATTTTATAATGACATACACTGTACTCACACATGTATAATTAATTTACATTAGTAAGTCATTTGTTATTTAATGCATTTGCTATATTGATGATAACTGAAAAAAATTGTGTAAAAATATTTCTGTTGTATGAATAAAGTTTTAACTTTTTGATTTTTCATTTGATTTTTTTGTTTACCTTCATTCTAAGCATATCTTCAAATTTCCTCAAAGTAACTCAATACCCCATCTGTTTGCTTTATCATCTCTTAAGACATTCTAAAGAAGATTTTATATAAATATGTCTTTAATAATGATAAAAACTTGGATAGCTCAGTGGAGTACTACTATGCTAAGTCTAACCAAATTTGTGCAATGTTTTTTTATATATTTAACAAACTATGAATAAACCCGAAATTGGTTTTGAGCCTTATTCTAAATTCAAGCCATGTTGATGATACAAATATATCTATACACACACGCACATAAATCTGTAATAGCCAAATTCAACCATCTGATGATATTTATAATCATTATAGGGCTTGAACTTGGGAAATAACTCAAAACCCATTCTAAATATTGTATTTCAGTGATTGATTGAATAGAAATGGCCAAAACTCATTTTATGCAAATTTATGTACCCATTAACTTAAATTACACTTATTATTTTTGGTTCACTATCTTCTCTTAGTTGTCGGATCATGCTATGGGCATGCTATTCCACTCACACCATGTTTCAGGTAAATTAAATGCTTACTACTCGAAACTAAAGAAGTGAAAAATATGAATTTGTCACAGATAACTTACTGTAAATGTACCGAATCTTGTTTAGGTTAGGTTGAGTTTGAAGTTATTTTAAGTTGGGTTGAATAAGGTGTGACCAGGTTTGCTTAGGTTATCTGTTGCAATTTTTTCTCCTTCACTTGATTAGTATTGTTTCCAAAATGCAACTTGAGTAAACATAAGTGCCCACAACATGTTCTGATTATTGAAAGGCGCCCACACATTATTAAATTTAAAACCGGTAAAGTGTCATTTCAGTTATTGAGTGACTCAAAATTACTTGGACAGGTCTGTGAGCATTTTGCTGTTTCCAAAACATACATATTGCTGAAATATATTCTATACATCAACTGAATTTTTTACTATGTCATGTGGGTGTGTGTGTTTATATATATATTGTCAACCTTTATGGTCTTGGGGTAAAGTGCTTGCTTCAGGATCCAATATTCGTGGGTTAAATCCAAGCCACAGTTGATTTTTTCTTGAGCGATAAAAATCCTTAGCACAACTTCTTTTGGAGGGGACGTAAAGCTGCCGGCCCCATGTTGACTGTGGTATGTAAAATAACCATAAAAGGTATGTGAAATACTCTTGCCTGCTCAATTGTTAGGCCCTTTTGCTCTTGCTCATAGAAATTCTCATGTATTTATATAAGCATTCAGTCAAAAAGTGCATGTTAAGTACCTTAAAGAAATTAAAATAAAATATAATATATATATATATATATATATATATACATACACGAGATAGAGAATGGAATATTCAAGCTTTTGCCACCCTTTGGTCTGAAATAGCTATCCTCACCCTCTTTCTTAAATCAAGTAGGGTACTTTAGTGCACAATATTTAGACATTGTGAAAAGAGCTAGAAGTTAAAATATTCTGCCTTTTTAATCTAAAGGGAAAGCTCTTCTTATTTTGTATGAGGATATGTAATGGGCTTTATTAATATATTTTTTCTAGATAATATATACTCCTACCAAGTTTATTGATAAATAATTTATATAGCATACATAAACATGGGTTATGTTGAAAAATTTAATTACAATATTTTGGAACTTTTGTGTAGAAAGTGAATTCTCATTTAAAACTTGCAACACTACTACAATCTAAAACCTGGAATGCACAGCAATACGAATGTAGACATGCCATTATGCACAACTCACCGATTCAAACTTAACCAAGTGTCCTATGGACACTTGCTACAGTCTAATTTAGATAAAAATTAACTTTAATAACATTTATAAAGGTTATTAAAAGAATTTATATATAATTATACATAAAAAACATGTAATCTGAAACTGTCACTCTTTATGTAGGGGATGGCTTTTTTTATTGTGCCTCATTTTACTACCCATTCAGGTTATATACAAGCCTATGTAATAATTCCTTTGTTAGGGATGAGAAAGTTGAATTTAAAGAAAGTGTATCCACATTTGTGTGGAGGCGAAGTGGAAAACTATTTAAGGAATACGATCTTCGGTAGGCCCAACTGGGACCTCCTTGTAATCAGCAATCCAGTCTATTGCAAAAGTGACGCCTTAGACTACGTAGCCACTGAAGTGGGTCATAAATAATCTAGTTATATTTGGAAAAATACACATTATAAAATAACATGTTAACATTATTGGCTGAAACAAAATGTATTTGTATTTCCTAAAAGTTCCTTTTACCAGAAGCCGAGTCATTGTGCCGGATGAGGACCAGACCACAGTCTTGAATAGTTCCCCAACTTTTCTGTCTCAAATAACTTGATCGATACCTCTCTAGTGCTCTCCATCTCTCGAAATTTGCTGTTTGACCAAGTATAATGGGTCTATACTTGAATAAGCCATTCAGTGTGTGCATTTATGTATTGAATTTATTTAAAATACTATTTAATCAACTACCGGTACTATAAGAAATAGATGTGTGTTTTATTGATTATATTCCACAAGTGAAAACCACTTTGTTTCTTGTCTACATAAAGTCACACATTACTAACTGTTACAGGTGTGAAATCAAAGAGGTTTATGGGAAATGTTGAAGATCCAAATGATATAGAATCAAGGTCATCTGTTACAGCATCATCATGGGATCCTCCAATAGGCATTTCATCAAAAGTTGATTTTTCTATTTTCTACAAAGTACAGGATAAACAATTTTTTAAATGTCCTCGTTGCCATAACATATACCAAAGAAAGGGCTCTTTAGTCAAACACATCAAATATGGTTGTGGCAAAGCTCCACAGTTTCAATGCCCTTTTTGTCATCATAAATCATATTACAAAGCAGATTTAAAGAAACACATTGTTCGGCGACATTCAAGTTTATAATTCAATAAATGTATTATGTTGTCTTGTATTTAATTTTAGAGGGGGTGTGATTTGATTTCTATTAAAAGATAGAGAGAGCAGCTATTAAACAAAGTGATGTTGTCTACTCTTTAGAAGGAGATTTATTTTATTGAAAGTTATGTGGGTTAGAAACTGAAAACTCGCATTCTGAAGTTGTATTCATGTTAAACTTAGAAGATTTTTTTGCTTGCACATGAGTATTATCTAAACACTTTCGAGACATGATGAAGCAAATATAAATTTCCAGACAATAAATGACAGAATGAACATTTAGATTTTTCATTGCTCAATAGACATGTCACTTTCCTTATTGTTGTTTATTATCAAATGTATCAGCAACAATATAAAGGGGATGCATTGTTGTCATTCTTGTCTAATAATTTGACTCACAAACAATGATTTTGTTATTAAATGTGTACTATTAAAGTGTAATAAAATCACTATGCAATTTGAAAGTTTTCTGTTTATTTAAAAATATATCCAGTATTTTTGAAGGACCTTACTTCTTAATAGTATTATTTTGGCTCACCTTAAAGTCACTATTGCTTAGCTTCCTCAAATATTGTTTATTTATAACTTATAACCTGCATCAATGATTACACAGTTTAAGACATTGGACTCTCTCTCTCTCTAATATATATAGAGAGAGAGATTTAGACCCGACTGGTATTAAATCCAATGGGCATAAGCTAAGGTATAATTGTCAAGGTCATTTAGTCTGGTTGGCTGGTAGCGGTGGTTGGCGGCGTCCAAATTCCAGCCGGGTCTGATGAGGGCATTTATTCCTGAGTGGTTTGCTACTCATTCTACTCACAAATGAGGGTACATTTCCTCAAAATTATATTTTCCTCATCCCAACTAAAATTAGCATAGTATATAGATACATATTATGCTAATATAATACATACATTATACATAACATGGGATGAGGAAGTTATGAGGAAATGTAACCTCATTTGTGGGGAGAATGAGTGGTAAACCACTTAAGAAATAACACCTTCCTCAAACCCTGCTGGAATTCGAACACCAACCCCCTCATTACCAGCCGGCCAGACTAAATGACCTTGACAATGAGACCATATCATATGCCCATTAGTGTTGGTACCAGTCAGGTATAAATTTTCTAAGTCAAAAATTAAACAAAAAGTTTTGCTTGCCAAAAGCAAGACTTACATATATATCACAAACAACCAAAAATAATATTGAGTGCTTGAAATTAAAACATGATAAACAGAAAAAAGTAATCATATTTGCAGCTTCAAAGTTTTATTGTAATTGGTTAGTATAAAATATTCAAATAAATCATTATTGCCTAACTCCACTAAGTGTGTCATGAAACAATAGCTAAAAATAACATTCAATTCCATGAAGACAAATTTATTTTATGATGATAAAATCACTGATTCAGTGAATGTCACAAGTTATATGAAACTGGCTTAACAACATAGTATTTGCTATCAAAGAGTTGTAAAACTCTTTCCCTCAGACCACCTTCATGCTGAGAACGTTTTGTATGGAAAATATATTGTTTCTAATACCCGCTGGCTATTTAACCCATTATCTGCCGTGGGTGTAGTAAAGCTATTTGTGTGGGCCTGAAACCACTTTTCTACTCATACACTCCTTATCTGACAAATATTTCCATTAATTTATTTTTTCATTTATAATTTTATTCATGGTCATACTGTACTATAGCATTAAACTAATAACCCCATCTGTCAGCTTCAATATGAAGCATTTGGACCAGCTAAATATTAAAGTGGTTCATTGTTAGATGGCATTACAATAACATATTGTAACAAAATGTTGATTAACACCTGGCCTAGGGAATGCGTGTGCAATGCTCCTGGAAAAGGGTTAAGTTAAATTAAATCAAGATAGTAATCACAACTTTCCACATATAAGTAAAACATATTAGTCAATTTCTTAGTGTCATTTTCATGGACATATAATTAATATAGATTGAAAATAAAATATGAATTCAAAACTTAGTATATTGTGATTTGACAGATTATTTATTACAGAAGAGATTTGGCGACAGTCATCTTTAGTTACCATTAATACTATGATAAACTTATCAATATTCTGGCATTTTATTTTCAAATTTAAATACATCTTAACATATTTAAGTAATATTTTATTTTTCTAATAATGTTCATATTTATTTGGTAAGGACTGATATATCATATATCATCTTGGCTATTATTTTTTAATAATAACCAAGAAAACATTATTTTTATGTCCAACTTTTTTTTTATCATTCCGTCTTATCACCCATTACATTTTCAGCCTAATTTCTTCACTTTTTGGGTACTTATTTACCACTTTCAATATGCAACAGTCAGTTATACAGTTTTTTTAAACTATGATTGACCTCAGTGGTTTTGGGGTAAAGTGTAAGCCTAAGTACCCGATATTGGTGGGTACAATCAAACACAGCCAAGTTTGACAGATTTTTCTCTAGTGATAAAATCCTTAGCACAACCTTTTTCTGAGGGGAAGTAAAGCCGTCAATCCCATGCCGATGGTGGCATGTAAAGGAACCCTGAAAGGTATGCGAAAATACCTTTCCCGGCAAAATGACTTCTAGGGGCATTTAATCTCCAACCAATATCCATGCAAAAACCATTCCAAACAGCCTCTAGATCATCCAATTTTTAAAAATTTATGGTAGAAGACAAATTTATATAGCTTCTAGAGGAAATTAATTTTCAAAAAGTTTCTGGTTAAGAATTACTTCAAAAAGCTTTGAGAATCATTTAAATTTTTAAAAATTTCTAAGGAAAGACCCCTCAGAATAACTTTTAGGTGCATCACTTTTTCTTGTAACATTTTCATGGGAAAGGTACGTATACTCCCTTTTGGGGTGGAGGGCAAACTCCTTTATTTTGCTAGTTGTCCCCTCCACCCTGGATAATTAAGTTTCTGCCACCATTGATACTTGTCTTTGATTAAAACACTAAAAGTTTCCCAGTCTGTGGGTTAAATATTTTGGTAAGCTTAACATTACAGACATTAAACTAAAGCAGGGCCGATTATCCCTTTTGCAGATATGGCAGATGCCGATATTTTGTTTCTGATATTGACGATAACCGATGCCGATTTAAATATATTAATTTTTTGCAACTAAATAATCACTATATTAATTCTCAGTTAAATGACAAAATAACTAAACAACTATTTATAACGGCGGTAAATTGGTACTTCGACATTACGCTTGAACGCACTCTAAGAACTAATCTTGATGAGCACTCAGTGAGCAATTGATTGAGCAGATCTTGGAGCACTCAGTAATTAGCATGCAGTCGACGTCGCACACCATGAAGAAAAGGAAAATACATGATTACTGAATGCGGCTCTGTGTAGCTAGCCCGTAGAGTACACAATAGCACAATAATGATACACTATCTTGGACGTATTAATTGTTCTTGCTGTGTGAATAAGTAATTAATTATTAGCGTAAAATATATGCATGATAAAAAACCGACTACCCTTTGCCAATTCTGCCAATATTGACCGATAAATCGGATCAGTTATCAGCCCAGCCCTACATTAAACATGCATAAAAAATAAGGCCACTTGCAATTTTGAAATTGCTGCCCTTAGTTAACACAAAAAAGAATTGAAATATCAACTATAGGCATTTTAATAGTTATAAATTGACTTTGCCTCCAATGGTTATGGAAATGTACCAGTAACCCCCCCCCCCTCCCCTCGTCTTGTCGTCCCCCCTTTCCTTCAAAATTTAATTCTAGCCACAACTTTGATTGTTTGTTCCCCCAAAAGAAAATATATTTGTGTGCCACTGACTGAAACTATTATACTTTTGACTTTTACACACAAAAATAACAATGCTTTTGTTACAAAAACTGCAACTAAATTTGTGTTCAAACTAAAAACCGGTGTTTAACTAGCTTTTTTGACATGCATATTTTTCTATTGTTCTTTCTAGATTATTTCAAAGAAAAATTTTACATCTCTTTATTTAAAACATATTTTAGTCCACCTAATCATGTTTTTTTTCCTTGAATAATGTATTTGCCAGGTGTTTCATAGTATTAAGTTGTTAACATTACGATATTAATTATTCTCTATGTCTTAAGCGGGAAAATTTTAAATAAGATAAAGGTGTTTTAAATACTTATATAGGTAATTAAATATATTTTTAAGTATATGTAAGAAAATATAAATAAGTTAAAATATCAAAGATTTTAAAGGGCTAAGGTATAGATATCATTTTTGATTAAATTTAATTATCCATATTTGATCTAAGATTGATTTTTCTGGATGATCATGGTGAGTATATATTTTATGTAATAATGCATATTGGGATAACAAATAGTTAACAAGCTGTCAATTCACCTAATAATAGTTAATATTTAAACTAACATAACATGCTTTTTTGTATAAACTTATTGTATTATTGTTATGGTCATGTTTAAAACAATGGTTACTTAAAAATTATATTTTTACACTCAATATAGACTGAGAGCATATTTACCCACCAATTATTTTTTTTACTGCAATTATTGGTTGTTTATTGAAAGTAATATTTATCTTACTTTATTTATCTCTTTACCAATAATGTTGAGTAAATTGGTAAAATTAATAGTTCTACTAATTCAGGTTATATAGAACTAGATATGAAAATATAGTAACATCAAACAATTATTACTTAAAATCAAAAATAGAAATCCTAATATTTATTAACAATGGCGTAACAGATTTAATCTTGGACCCCCCATGCAAGATTTATTTTCAGGCTCCCTTTTCCAAGTCATTTAACACCATAATAAATGTTTCAAGAAATGATAAATAGTCCTAAATAATTACTAATTTAGTAATCACACCTTAAAATGATTGCTTTAGCCTCGATTTTGTGTTGGGAACATCATCAGTCAGTCAGCTTGATTGCATGAAGATAAAAAAATAATTTTGTGCTATTTAAAACCGAATGAAATAGTTGAAATAATGCCATAGCTTAGCTATAATTTTACAACACCTTAAACTTATTCATCCATCTAAATTGCCAATAATCAGCACATAAGTTATTTGGTTACAATTATTTCCACCAAATTTATAGTAATTTAAAGTTCCCCGTGATACCACTGGGGGAATTGCAGGCCTGGGTGTTATACCATTGTTTACTAATTATTTTGACAAACTGATATTGAGAGTTTCTGCTTACTACCCTGTGCATTATGACAAGATGTAGCCCTAATGTGGCTCAGATAGCTCAAAATGATACTCCTGTCCACCAATATTTTTTTAGAAGTGACAAAATGTTATCTATGTGCGTATCTTTAACTGAAACAATGTAGTTCATTTTCCATTTTTTTGTCTCTTGAGCTAACAAAATAGCTCATTTATCCTTCATAATTCTAAAGCATAATATTACTTTTCCTAGGAATAAAAATGAATAATTGGTTTAATCCATGGCTATTGATTTAACCCTTAATCTTTGTATATTTGTTATTTGGAGCATATTCTAAGCTAAATGGGATATAGCTATATTATACAATTCTATTTGGATAAATACATGAAATATAATTGTATATTAACGTCTAAACTCATATTTTTGATATTTATTATCCCTACAGTACGTTAATAAACACACAATAAGGTAAGAAGGTAAGAAACACTCTATTTAATGTAAAATGTTTGCTAAATTCTCTAGTTTGTATTTTCTCCTTTTATAATCCATATAGATGAGTGTACTTTGTATGTAAAATATAATTTATTCATAAAAATATTCACCAATTTTATATTCCAAAGTAAATGTCTATATACAGCTTGTATTTTTGTCTTAGAAATCCAACATTTCATTGATAAGTATATAAATATATGCATCTGAATGAATATAATAAATTCACCTTGCTGACATAAATTCTTTATTAGGTCTTGAGAACATAAAAAAAAATCTTAGAGAATCTTCAATTTTTTTTTTTAAATTATCAGAATACAATTTCAAAGATCTTAATTTTGTTATAAAGTATTTCTCAATTGAATAAAATATTTAATCAACTTATAATTATTATTGACAGCTCAAAATTTCACCAGGATTTTCTCATTCTTTCTCCATATGAATATGGACACATTTCCTCTATTCTACCCCATAAGTTATAAATAGCCTGTGTTTTGAATATAATAGGCACAATAATTCAAAATTTTTATGTGAACCTTTCCTTCCTCTTCCATATAATTGTCTCATCACATTTTAAATACGTATAAACATTGCTTTGTTGTTAAGAAGAATTTAATCAGAAAAAAATGTAGTTGAAAAGTTAATCAGAAATACTACTTATCTTTATAGTGTATATTTTGATCCCCCCCCCCCTTCCCCCCAAATTAAAAATATGTCACAAATTACTAAATGTTCCAGATGTTCAACAGAAGATATCCTTGAAACATTTTACAAATCCAGAAGAAATGATATCGAATGTCTTTGTTCCGGACGAGTCTTCATTCGGCATCTCACCATTTGGCAGTTATTTCCCATGTGATACTCAAGAGCAACAATTTGTATGTCCTCAGTGCTTTAAAATATATAAATGGAGGAAATCATTAAACATTCACCTCAGATTTGGCTGTGGGAAAGATCCACAGTTTCAATGTCCTTTTTGTACACACAAATCTTATTTTAAAGGAGATCTGAAAAAACATATTAACAGGCTTCATCAAAATTAATATTCTTATAGATGTTTATGTGGGACTATTCTTTGTGGGTTTTGATTTTTTTTTTTATATAAAGAGATAATATCTACATTTCAGACAGTGTTTTTGACAACTTCTTGAGATGGCACTTCCAATGATTAAATTTAATTTTATAACTAAGATGTGATTGAAAAAGTGTATTATATTAAATGGCTTGATACATTATTTTTTGTGATTTTTGCAAATCTCTTCTTTAGTTTTCACAATGCTCTTGCAAATTTTTTCAAATTTAAATACAATTTAACCAACTGAAATATAATTTACTTTATTTTGTGCACTTTCAGAGACAATTTCAAATTGTTGGTTTCCACAGTCTTTCAACATGTGATGTTTAGTTGTTGGTTGTTTTTTTGCTTAGCTTATGCCAAGTATTATCTGTCTCATGGCGCTGTACATTGTTACGTTTACAGGTGACAGCTTTAGGGACTGCTTCCGCATTAGCCTTAACCATGTGAAAAAACTAACCACTCATAGAACACACATTTTATATAGTATATTTTGTTAGAAAGGACTGCACCTGACATTTAAAAAAACAAACTAAAACCAATTTCATTTATTCATATGTACAGGTATGCAATTTTCAGCTGTCACTTTAATATATTTACCAAAAAGCCAGATATGTATGGGACCAATTATGTGGAACTTAGACATTATAGAATCAAATTATCTCTGCTCTGCATCTTACTACCCGTCTGGGCTGTCTTCATATTTGGGGTAAGAATGAATGCCTTAGGCGCATAGACAAACAACCTTTACAAGTGACTATTCACTACAGAGTCAGACGTAGACAAATTGGACAAATTGCTTTAGTTGGAAGAGCACCCACTCCACTTCAAAAATAGTCTGCTCCACTCAGTTTTCATTCTGCTGCTGTTTAGGAGTTTAGTCACAAACAGAAGAGTAATCACATCATTTTGATTTTTGTGATTAACTTATTTTTTCGTAGAATTGCAGATTTGTATTTTGACTGTAAAATTATACATTATTTACAAGTTGTCATTACATGCTATATTAAAACTTTTTATTTGCAATCCGTTTGAATCATTTCCATGGCCCAAACTTTGGTTGTCATCTATAAGTTTAAAGGCATGGTTCTAGAAGTAGGCCTGAGCCTCGAGTACATCCCAACTATTTGGACAGTAAGTGGTTGATTTCTCCTGGTGTTAAACAATCTTTTTTTTAGTCCCGCCTCTTACTGCTCATTTGGTTTGGACAAGAAATTGAGTAGAAAAGTGTTCCTAGTGAAATATCTTTAATTAAGTGTTTTTAATACACAATATTGAATAAGTTAAAAAAAAAATAGAAAACAAAATGGAAACATTTTACGGTATAAAATAAAAGATTAATGACTAAATGAATACTTTTCACAAATAATATTTCACTCTTAAAAACAGGTAAAATTCTATTTAATATATTTGATAATTTTGTCATTTTTATATTTAATTTTATTGTTGGGGAATTTGTTTTCTATGACTTGGTTTCTGGAATGATCTAACAAGCTATCTTTATATTTGGGGGCTGAGTTTGTGGTATAATATATTTATCCTCACTGATAATTGAAAATTATTTTATACTCTCTGAACTTTATTCATATACACCATTTCAAATTACAGTAGAGTCTCGGAAACTTGACCTAATGTGGGCTTAGATGGTGTTGAGTTATTAAAATGTCGAGTTTTATGAATGAACCTGCATAAGATGTTGTTTGCTCTGTCATGTTTACTAAACAAGGATGAATACAGTACAGTATCGAATATTATAGGTACAGTTGTACTGTACTGAAGTATTGTACAGTACCAACAGTAACAATTATATACATACAGTATAATATATTACATGTTAATATAATGGTGTATATACATACATGTAATATATAGAAATGGAGTACAGTACTGTACATATAATATTGTATTGATTTAAATAACACGTTACTGAGTTGGAAAACTAACAAACCCAACACTTGTAAAAACACCACAGCACGACTGTTCCACTCGAGTTACACATATTGAGAGGTTACACAGTTGAATGACCTTGGAGACTGGCACCAACAACTTTGTATACTTGCACGCCGTGTCGAGTGATTAAGTGTAGAGTTTTCGGGGCTACTACATAAACAATTTTCAGAGATTCTATACCTTGAGTTTATGAATTGAGGACTCTAATTTAATTCTTGACATGCACTAAGTTCTTACATCCACTGTCATTCTTTCTGGGTTGTTAATTATTTTCATGATCTTGAAATAATCCTAGTTCTATAAGTTGGACATTTGTAAATGATTTTTTTATAATAAGCTTTGCTATTTAATTCAAGAGTGGGAACATCAGTGTAAATTGTCTGGTCTATTAATTATTATTAATATTTTTTTGTTTCTTTAGCTATCTGAATTAATGTTATCTCAATTATTGACAACAGTATAAACATAATTTACCAATTCAACATAATTTAGAAATTTGTTTCTTGAGATAGAATAAATAAAATATTTTGTTTCTTCGCCATCTGATTCACAGTACGCCTTATTATAAACAGCATTCACATAATCTGGTAGGTCATTGTAAATTAAAAATACATTTCTCGAAATAAAGTACATTTCGTGTGTTAAATTGTATATTATTTAAAAAACTTATATTAAGAAAAAAGATGACCTAACTAGAAAATATTTTGAAACCATGCAAACCATATTTTGGTTCTACTTAGTAGCCAGAAATCAACTATGATTTTTTTTTAAAGTACATTAACATTATCATAGCTATTTTCTAGACATATGTGTGTGTATACAACACTATATCATTGTTCATCAATGAGAATATTGACTTTTAAGGTTGCTTATCGTTATATTTGATTTTTCTTTAAGAGGTCACCAATACCTCTTTGACTAGTCGCAGCATTGTAACCTGCCAACTATGTTCTTATTTTGATTGTAAAAGCTATAATTTTATGTTTCTCTCACACATTCATGTTCATTCTTACATATGCCACCCATAACAAAATACATCTCAAATAGTGAAAAGAAAGTTTCCTTAAAGAAATAAATCATTATATTTATCAGCGAGGAAATAGTTCTCCCAGGTGCTACAATAAAGTACTAAAATTAATGTTTTCAGTGTGTTTATATTCTCTGACTAGAGTTTAAATATAATTATGTCTTTTAAATGTTGAATAAAACTTTTAAAAATATACATACAAAAAAACAGCTCTAATCTTAATGCCAACTTAAGAATGATCCTAAGCATATAATGAAGACTTGGCATTTCATTGGTGGAACATTGACATTCAAAACCAAAGTAACCATTTTTCAAATCCAAGTTCAAGAGTAATTTTTAAAAGTATCAAAATACATAATTACTAGCGATAATCTTTCAGGACCAATTAATCACTTATGAGCTTAACATTTTTAGTTTATTAAGCAAGGTTTGATGTAGTTTGGACTCTACATGAATTCATTAAGAACATATAAGTTTATTTTCTTTTGATAAAGTGTCTTTGAAAGCTGGTCTTTGTTTTTTAGGTGTTTTGACAACAATATTTCTATAATTCTCATTCCCTACCCTCATCAATTAGCCCCCACGAATATTGAAACAGTATTTGTGCACATGCTTAAAGTAACACAAGAAGATAGGTAATTGAAAATCATATTTCATAATTATAGCAACATACTGGCACTTGTATCAGCCCAGAAGTGTATAATTAGTTCACATAGATGATTAATTAGGCATTGGAGTGGATTATTTAAATCAATACTTATATAAATTCCTAATAGAAAACTTGAACTATTAGTAGAATTAGTTATATTATATTAAAATGTTTGAATATAAAATAATATTAAAATATTTATTCATATATATTTTTATTAAATCGACCTTGGTGGTCTTGGTCGTCTCTGGACCCAATGTAAATGTGTTCAAACTCAGCTGGGACTGATGGATGTTTCCTGAGCGATAAAAATCTGCAGCACAACATCCTTTGAAGGGGAAGTAAAACCATAGGCGTGTAAAATAACCCTGAAAGGTATGTGAAAATACCTTTCCTGCACTTTGGATGGAAGGCCCTTTTGCTCATTCATATAAATTCTCATATACTAATATAATCACTCGTTGTTAGTGAACATTAAATGCTTCAAATATTTATATATTAATACTATTGTATTGATAATATGGTTTTAATCATTTATGTTGAAATGGTTGAGTGAATATAGATGATTTAATGCCAATATTTTTTACAATGATTGCAAAAGGTGATTTAGATTGTTAGACTCAAACCACATTTTGTCATCATTGGTTAGGTCGAAGTTCAAATCCAAGCTTTACTATTTTGTGGTGTTTCCATATTTAAATGTATTATTGTGATTTATCCATCTTAACGCCATGCTAACATAAGTGTATTTTCTATTAGCTAACTTCTTAAGCTCAACCATGTTGACAACGTCACTAATATTCTTGCATTAAATGCACAACTAAACTAAACTAAATTATCAATATCATTATTGTTTTTCCAAAAGTGTAATAAATTATGTTTATAATTGTTCCAGAAGTGAAATCAGGGAGATTCATTTCATGCTTGAAGAGAAATTCCAGTGATATTATTATGAAAAATATTGCAAATCCAGACGAATTCGGCCTACATTCATTTGTTCCGTCTGCCTTATGGAATGTTGAAACTTCTGTTGGTATCTCATCACCAGTTGGAAATTCGTTTTTCTGTGATGTACAGGAGAAACCATTTGTATGTCCTCGTTGCTTTAAAGCATACAAGTGGAAGAATTCATTATACCTCCACCTCAGATTTGGGTGTGGCAAAGAGCCACAGTTTCACTGTAATTTTTGTTCTTATAAATCATATTTTAAAGGAAATTTAAAGAAACACACTTCTCGACGCCATAAAAATGATTGATTTAATATATTTTTAAAGTTTGTATGTAATCATTGATTGAAGTTTGTTTGGTTCAAGATAAATTAAAGGAGGAGGTCCAGAAGATTGAAAATGTTAAAGTCAAAACAATGGAAGAGTCAATAAACAATTTAATAAATTGTCATGAATGTTTGTTAAACCATATTGCAGCAAGCTTTCTTTAAAACTGTAAGAGTTATGTTATTGTTTAATACGTCAGGAAAAAATTATGTAATTTTTTATTGTATGGATGCATATAACCTGAATGGGTAGTAAGACGCTAATAATAATATATTGTATGTATAGAAGGAAGTGTGCTTGTGTATTTAGACAATGATACAAGTGTTAAATATTGTTTAAAATTAATAAACATTTCTGTTTACTTGCCTGTTTGTTTACTTTATGTATATTAGCTAATGAGCCTAAAATATATTTATATTTTTAAAAAGGTTTAGTGATTTCTGAAATTATTTGGATTTTTATTTTGATTATTTTTCTTTTAAATACTTACCCTTGATGTCTTTTTAAATAATTCTTACCAAATTGGGTTTAAATTGAATACACATTGTAGGCCCATATAACCGAACTCAATGCACTCTTTGGTATTATGAGTTCTTTTTATCTTTTTAACAGCTCATTTTACTCACTATTTTCTCTAAATACACAAGAAATTTGGCACCATACAAACTGCTAGACAACAAACAGCTCAATGAGCTATAAAAAATATTTGGAAGGCTGGGTGGGTCAAGTGGTCGACACGAGAGGACCAACTGCTAGACAAGCTCATGTATAGGAGTACAAAGTGATAGACAACCAAGCAATCACGGCTGAGATTGTTGGGAATGATAAGAGGTTATAATACAAACAAATTTAGAATATGTGTCGAGAGCAGTAATTAAAATTATGTGACCTTCACTGAACTATGGCAAAGAACCAAAATAATCAATATAAATTTCTTCATGGGAAATTGAGCAATGTCTGAGTACAGATATCCATGCTTTAGATTCTGCTTTAAGTGCAAACATACTTTGCACGACTTTACCCATTTGGGAATGACCCAATCCATACCTTCTCAGAAAAATGGAGACTATTATTGGCAATGGTTTTGGACCCTCTTAAGTGGCCTCCTGTGGTAAACTCGTGAACATACTTGAAATGGGTACAAAAACTTTCCGACCAGAATGTCACAATGGTTTGTATGACAAGATATTATCCTCTATTTTAAAAGTTTTTTAAGCATTGTGTTCTACTACCTGTTCAGGTTATATGCATAATCACACTTTAGTGTTAGGGATGAGGAAGTTTGAGTTTAGAGCAAGTGTACCCACATTTGTGTCGGGGGAGAGGGGAAAACCATTCTGGAAAAACCACCCTCAGTACATTCTACCAAGGTTCAAACTCCGATCTCCTTGTCATCGGCACTCTAGTCCAATACGAGAGTGACACCTTATACCATGCATCCACCAAATCAGAATAATCTTATTCGGCTGTTCTAATAGGGGATTAAATGATCTGAGACACTAACTATCTGATTTGGGATCTCCTCTTCACTCCTCGATTTAATTATATAAAGTGTGGGCCACCACATTTCACAGTGTTTTGGAAAATGTTTAAATGCAATGCTATCAACACTATTTACTATTTGTTTGAGATGTTTTGATAACCACTATAAAGTGTTTGAATATAAAACTCATTTTCTTAAAGATAGCTTCCAAACTTATTTATATTCAAACATAATGCCTAAGACTTCCAACTCAAAAGTGGTATCTTTTCTCTTGTGTATGTAGGCTACAGCTGATTTAGGCCACAGGTTGAAAGTCGCCATGACACACACAACTCCAATTACAGTCGGAAGACACATCAATTTGTAGAACCCATCAGCTAAAATAGTTATTTTTAAACTCTTGAACACACAACACAATAAAATTGATTTTTTTAAAAATAACTTCACTTGATTATTATTTTATTTTGTCTCCAAGAAAAGCCAAGTTATCTTGAATGTAATATATCTGTAAAAATGAATAAGATGCAGTACATCCATTCACCATACTGCCTCAGGAAACCATTCTATAAAAATATCAGAAATTGATAACACAACCATGTTGCAAAGTGGTCTGGCTTAATCTTTGCTGAATGTACTTATTTGTATAAGAATTGTTTGCTCTAGAAGCTCTAGCAGTCAAATGATAAACTGACCGGCTGGACGAAGAATACTGGTGTGAGTCGTACCATTCGATGAAGTTTGTGTTAGTTCTGTTCATAAAGTTCCTGAACTTTTGAAATAGTTCGCCAACACGATGTTTTATTAATACGCGGAAGGTGTTGTTGCTTAGCAGCAAACCTAGCAATTAATCTAATGTTTAGCTCATCATTCTAATGTGATTAGTCATCACCCTGCTTTGTTTTGTTTAGAAGTTGTCTGTGCATGTGTTGTGATTTTCAAGATGACTGAGTTTCATGAGCAGTACATCAAAATTAAATATTACGTCAAACTTGGGGAAATGTTTACGGACACTTATGAAATGATGAAACAAGTTTATGTTGATCAGTGTTAGCTTGTACACAATGTTGTGAATGGTTTAAGTGATTCAAAGGTGGTCGGCAGTCAACTGAGATGATCTCCATAGTGACCCTTGACATCAACTGAAGACATTCATGTGGCCCAAGTTCAGTTAAGCTTGTGTTAAAATTGTCGGTTGACTGTTTGATAAATTGCAGATAAGTGAAACATTTAAATGAAGTCGTGTTTTGACATCTTGACCAAAAAATTGGAAATATGTCGAGTTGCTGCAAAGTTCAACCCATGGCTGCTGACTCAGGATCAGAGAGACACTCATGTTGCAATTTGTCAGAACTTTTGGATCATGTAAATGAGGACATAAACTTCATGATGAGAGTTATCACTGATAATGAGAAATGGTTTTATAGCTACAATGTCGAGATAAAAAATGCAGTCTTCACAGTGGATTGTAAAAAAACCCGCCAAGACCCCAAAAAAAGTGCAGCAGGTCATGTCAAAGGTGAAAGTCAAGTTGCTGGTGTTTTTTATTTTTACATTGAGAGTGTTGTTTATCACGAATTCTTACCAGAAAGATAAACAGTGAATCAGTGTTATAACAAAGTGCAGAGATGTCTGAGAGAAAATGTCAGGAGATGGAGATAAAGGCCCAAGCTATGGAAAAACAAATTTTTGTTCCTACATCATGACAACGCGTTTGCAAAGTGCTGGATTGTGACTCTTGAGTCAAAACAGAGACAACTGTACTCCCAGGCTTCCTCCTCACCTAACCTGTCCCTCGCCTACTTTTTTCTGTTTCTAAAACTAAAATCCATGTTGTAAGGGCGAAGATTCAACACCGTTGAAGACATCAAAGAAAAAATTGCAGGTAGACCCACGCACGATCCCGAGAAACACCTATCAGTACTGCTTCAAGAAGGGGGAACAGTTTTGGGAGTGGTGTATCAATTGAGGAAGAGATTACTTCGAAGGTGATGAAGCTGGATAAGTTGTTGTTAGGCCTGAAAAAATTCTTTAAAAATAGTTCGAGAACTTTTTAACATACCTCATATACAGGCTGGTACTAACTTTGTATCTACAATCTCAGGCTGACACAGTATGGACTGCATTTGTAGCACTACTACCATTTACACACTTAAGCTTTATTTATGATTATTGTTTTCATCCAAATATATATATATATATATATATATATATATTTACATACACATATGATTATTGTTTTCATCCAAATATATATATATATATATATATATATTTACATACACACATACACACACACACTAATATACTAATATGATTATTCTCACTCTATTAATGTATTTGAAATAAATTCAGAATTTGTCACAACAGTGATTGTGTGTGTCTGGTCATATCGCATCGAAATTGTCGCCTATTACCACATTTTATTAAAATTTAAATGCATTATTTCAAGACAAAGGAAAATAAATATAGTAATAAACTACAGTAAAACTCCAATAAGCCGAACTAATTGAGAGTGAGGCCTGTTCGGATTAACGAAATTTTCAGACTCTTAAGGTTTTTTTTATATTTTCACCGATTTTAACTGTATTTTAACCTATAAAAGCAAAAAAAAAAAGTTTGGGGAGGACATTTTTGAGCCAGAAACTGATGTTATCTTGCATACGGAAGAAGTAATGACCTTGGGAAGGGTACTTCCGCTCATCATCAGAGGACACTGATGGAGTATGGAATTGAAAAAGAACTAGGGATAGGCCTAATTTGCAAAACACAATGACATAAAAATATAAAATGTAAATTCTCTACTGTACGTACCTCTTTCTCTTTTCTTTGATTTATTTTTGACCTGTTTGAATCACCCAAAATTTCTGATTATCGGGGTCCAGACTACTGAGCTTCTTCTGTATAATACTATGATATATTAATAATGTAATCCATGCACACAGCCAAGAAAGAGGGGGAGGGGGTTCTAGGGGCCTTCCATGGTATTGTGTATCCACTGCAGCTGGCTTTTAATTATATCGTATGGATTTTAACTGTAAGCCAATGATTTTATATAACATTTTAAGGTGACATTTTAGAAATTTTTAGCTAAGGACATTACTCTTGCAACTATTATAGCATCTTTTTTTTCCTTCACAGTAAATATAATATTTCTCCAGCATAAATATAAGAGTTTAATTTTCTACATTTTAATATGAACCATTCTTAAATATCTGTGAATACCTGTGGAGTTTGATGAGAACTTTTCTCCTAATTTAAAAACTTTCTCGTCAAATGTTAATATGCTCATGAGAGATATTCAAGAACTGTTGAGATTTATATGTGTAGAAAATTAAACAATCTGTTTATACTGGACAAAATTTGAGCTATTTCGCCAAAATAAAGTTTGCTATGAAAACTGCAAAAGCACCTTTTATCGCTTCCTCTTCTACCCCATATTGTATAAGTGTGTGTTCTAGTCTACCCTGACCACCCTCCTTATAAAATTAATACTCATTGTGTGTCGGAACACATTGCTAAAGGTATGATATTTCGTGCTTTGTGTTTTCTCCCCCTACCACCACACTTCCCCCCTCCCCTAAACTCCATCACTCTCCAACACCAAACTTTAATTATAGAAAAGAAGTATGAAATATTATACTTTTAATATATATGCATTTATCAAGGTATCAAAGAAAATAATTAGGTGTGAATCTAGCATCTACAGAGTTGTATCTTAGATTGAAATATATTTCATTTACTTTAATCAACGTTCTATTGTTAATTGTTTAAAAATGCAAAACACATTGTTTAAAATTACATTTGTAACTAATAAGGGTGATAGTGGGGGCGGGAGGAATTATACTTTTATATACCTATTTTATCATAGGTTTTTTAAAGTATCATAATATAACTTGTGTTTTTTAGGCTCACTCTGAAATTTGAAAACCACAATTATTTAATAATATAGGTCATCAAAATGAGTTGGGAAAGTTCCCTGAATCCTCTCTGAAATAAGTTTTATGCCTTGACAGTTATGTATTTACTGTGCATTATATTTATACACAACCCTGCCTATATTGCTTAGATATTAATTATGTGGCATACTTGTTGCATGTCAAACTAAGTTGTTTACATTTTATAAAGTGTTTTTTTTACATAAATAAGTTAAAACGACAATTTTAAAATCCATACAGCCTTGTTCTGAGTGATTTAAAACTTACTAAACAATAGGTTGATGTTTTACAACTAAATTTAATTTTGAATTCTTTTTTTATCGGTTTGTGTTTGTTGAATATAGATATAGAAACTAATGATTATAAATTAATATATTGTTTTCTTTTACATATCATTCTTTGAACAAATTAAAATGTGTTAAATAACAATAGCAAATAAAAAACTTATAAATCTTTCAGTACAATCCCTTTTTATTATTTTATGTAGGTACTTTTTGTTTAAATGATATTTTAAAAACCATCTTGTTTTTAAAACATTGATTTTGAAGATATAATTAAAAAATATTTTTATGTTAGGCATATCATATAATAAACTAAAATATTTTTAAGTAGGCTTGTTTAATCTGGATTATTTTTAACAAGGTCATTAATAAATAATAAATAATTATTTGAAAATACATTTCTCATTCAATCAAACGATAATATAAGTTAAATGGCTACCGGTACCATACATTACGTACCATTTCATCTTTGCATGATTTAAATAATATATCAAACCTAGCTGAGGCCAATGGATTTTTACTGAGAAATACAAATTTGTAGTTTAATTTCCTTTGAAGAGGAAGAGTATCTATCAGTCCCATATCAATTCAGGCATTTAAAAATTTTCCTGGAAGACATATGAAATAAATTTTTGTCGGAAAATTATGGGTTTTTTGCTCACTCATAGAAATTCAGTATGGAAGGCAACAGGAAAGAAGCTGAACTTAGATTATTTCCTGAGTGTGTCCTTTCTTCTAGTTGAATCAGGGCAAATAAGTAGGGGGGAACAGGGGGATGGGGTGCAGAACTAACCAGTTGAAGGGCTAAGTGTATGCTCTGTTCAGGATGAATGAGCAAGCTCATCAAACCAACTATCATGTTGCATACTTTCAATCATTCATTAGTTACCTGATTTAATAGTCGACCCATCTTTAGAAATACAAACATATTCCATGTTTTATTTTAATATCTGTTGTTAATATCGCCTATAGGCTGTGCAACTATATATATTGTGGTTTCTCTACAGGATTTCAAGTCACATAACACATACTATCTAGCTAAAGTACATATAATTTTAAAGGTGTTTCACTCTTATCAAAACAAATTCTCTATTCAAACTAACAATAACAAATTTTGTTTACAGGAGTTAAATTTTGGAAATCCTTACCAGAACATTGTCTCCAGTTTAACCACCAGGATGAAGTTACAGATGACACGACACATTTTATGTCATCTCTTCAGGAATACAGACCAAGAGCAGTAAAGGACAACTACGATAAATCAGACACTTTATCTTTGCTCATTGATTCCCGGAATGTATCATATAAACATACATCTTTGAAGTGTTTTGTATGTCCTAAGTGTGCGAGAATCTATCAGAGAAAGCAATCACTTTACCTCCATCAGAAACACGAGTGCGGGAAAGAACCACAGTTTGTTTGTCCGTACTGTACGTATAGAGCTAAACTCAAAGGGAACTTGGTGAGACATATTGCAACCAAGCACGAAATGAAAATGTAAACTTACATTTAATCAGTGGGTGGCTGTCTAAAAATTATTGCTATTCTCATGGTCACAATTTATTACTGTAATTATACTTTTTTAAATATTGATTATATAATATATTTTTTAAGTTTATTCCAAAAGGGTCGATATATTATTTATTAAGTTGTAATCATCCTTCAACTGAACATTACACCTTATTTATGTCAAAATGAACAAGCTTGTATATCACTTGGAATTTCATGTCCTATATTTTATGCACTGTGTTCCCATGGTGAGAAGACTTTGATTTTCTTTTTGATATGTAGTTTTTAGAAATAAATAATATATCATTGAATCTAAATAGAAATTAAAACACATGTAATTGAGTGTTCATTACTTTCAATGTTGCACTTAATAGTTGACACACACTACTTTTCTAAATGGATCTTAGATTAAAAGAATAAAATTATCTTATTTAAAAACAAAATCTATTCTTTTTCTTTTGGAATAACATGTTTCATATTGTAGAGTCAAAAGTTTAAATTGTTGTAGTTGAACGTGAAAGTGTCTATTATATATGTAGATTTGTAGAGTGAACAATAAATTGTTACAAATTTGATAGTCCATGAACCCCAAGCTGGAATGGGTTTGTGAAAGAAGTGGGCAGGTGTTTAGGTACGAGCACGGGTCTATAGTCTTGTTACAGGCTTGTTAGAGGCTAGTCGTGGTGTAGTCTTGTCGATAGACTTACTGAGAGTTACCAGGGGACAGCCTAGGATGGTTTTTCAGGGTTGCTCTGGTTGGTAAAGATTGTGTTAAGGTTGTCAGACTACCACACATGTAGGGACTAAAGTGGATAAAAGGGTTCATGGGCTTGTAGGATGTGACAAAGACTTGCTTGTAGTGTTTACACTTACGCCTTGTACAACTTTTACATATCCTTACATGTGTCATACTCATTTTCGACAACAATTTGCCAAAGTCCAATTTCCCTGACACCAATCTATCACTGCCAAATTCTTGCTAGTGACATTTGCTCATACCAACCTCAGGATAGAGTTATTGTAAAAATACGTCATTGGCCATAAAATTAAATGATTTTACAAACATAATACACCTTTCTATATATAGATACTATATTAAAATCATATGTATCGGTACATGATATTGGTTATCTATATTGTTACAATAATATTAGCATATCCTGTGTGTGTCCACAAATATAAACATTGAACACACAACATGATCATTTCTTGGTTACTGGGTGGAACCATGAATCTTAATCCTCTACCAAATTCTTAAATTTTTCCATAAAAATTATATTTCCAAACATGTGAAACATATCCTTGAAGAAGAAAATATATAGCAATTATTTCTGTTCCAGGATACACATCGGACAACTTGTTCAGGTTACCGGAACCCCAAAGCGATTGGAATTTAGGAAATATGGAAGAAACGCCTAAACCTATCGCATATGTTCCACCTGAAAACAGGAAGAGCAAATCATTTTGTAAACATGTTTCATCATCATATACCTACAAACCAATTAGTTCAAAAGATAATACCAAAAATAACTCTTTTGGTCAAAGCCTTTATGATAACGACATCCAACAAGAGGATAATGACAATTCACATGAGTCACTTTTACAATGGAGTGACAGAGCTTCTTCAGAAACCACAGATAATAAGTCGGTTACTAAACATACATATCAATGTCTTCAGTGTGGAAAAATGTATACATGGAAAAAGTCTTTTTTATTGCACTTACGTTACGAATGTGGCAAAGAACCTCAATTCCAGTGTCCACACTGTCCCTATAGAGCCAAACAAAGGGGGACGCTAACAACCCATGTTAAAGTCTTGCACAGAAACCAAAACTAAACTATGCTCTTTAATTAAATGCAAATATAATAAGCAGCAGTTTAGCACTTTGTTTTTGTTTCATACCATAAAATTCAATGTAAAGAGAATAGAAGGTAGGGCCAGATGGAGGAATACATTTTATTAGCTGAGCTTGGAATATAATTCATACACAAGGCCATATGGAAGACGTACTAAGTTGTGAAAAATAAGAACACATCTTAGAACTTTAAATAATAAACGAACTTTTAAAAGACACACCAATCTTCAATTAACATTATTACTTTACATATTAAAAAAAACATATGCTTGGCTATTCTTGTATTAAAATATAAGTGCTATGTACCGGTTGATGTAAGCAATGCCATAATCATGTTACACTTACAAATAAAATAAATTAAAATAACAGTAAATAGTTCAATATTATAATCATATTTGAATAGCGGAATTTGCATCTGATGGGTCTCATTAACACATTATTTCCAGATCAAAGAGATATAAAAGGTAATTTTACAGTGTTAATTCTATGAGAGAAAAATTAATTTTAAAGAATTTGTATCTTGATATCTTGAAAATTTGATAATGTTGATGACAGACATCTAAGAAAATGGCTCACTTGAATGTAGTTTTCAAAATATTTTTAGACTGTAAAATTATATTTTGGATTTTGAATTTGGTTTAATATATTTATATATTTCAAATTAACAATAAAAATGTTTAATATTATACATGATAACAAAATACAGACTAAACAATAATTAATGTTCAAAATATATATTAAATTAAACAGATCAGTATTGTAAGATAAAAGAAATAATAGTTCAATAGTTGTAATCATGTGTTGTTCTTTGATTGTTTTATTTTTTAAATTACTCGAATAAGTCTTCGCAGGTAGCAAGACCTTTTTGCTTGTTTTATCATGCACTGAAGAAACTTTACAACAAAATAGAAATGATTTTAAAATACATACATAAATATATTTTATAACAACTAAGTCATCAGAATGTTTTTGATTAGTATGGATTATATTTCATTATTATTGGTGGTATGGTTTTTATGTTTTTTAATTTAACTATCTTTTTGGAAAATGTGTCATCTATGCTCGAAAATTAAATTTATTTAAAATAAAAAAGAGATCATTCTAATTTGTATAGCATTTTTGTGATATAAAGCCCTAAATACAGTGGCGTAGCAAGGGCATTTGGTGTCCAGGTGTCTCTATTTTGGCTGCAATACAAATCCTGTAAAAAGTCAGCAAAATAACTCACTTCAACTCAATACTATGCAGTTAAAACAGTGAACCCCTGGCCTAACAAAAGACAGTTAAACTCACTATATTCATATTAAAATGCACTCGGTAAAAATAAAAGTGAAATAGTAGATGTTTAGTAAACAAACAATACAAATTCTTATTTGGTATACTATGTATGATAAAAGTAAATAGGCCCTACTTACGATACATCTTTAAATAGTTATAAGTTTTAAATTCTATACTAGTACTTAGATATTTTAAAAAACGAACAGCTATCAATACTCAACATTTCTGTCTACAAAACTTTAATCCTGCAAATTGCAAAATAACTTTATTAAAATTATTTTTGTTAAAACTACTTCCTGCTTAATTGATAGTATAGCCACATTTCAGAGTCTTAACTTGGTCATGTTGGAACAGAGATAGAGTTTTATTAATTTTCAGTTTTGAAAATATTTGTTCGCACAAATAAATCGATACACAAACTCTTTAAAAAAATCGTAATGCTAGAGATAAGTTTGTTCTTGAATCAGTATAGTCATATTCGACAGTGAACTCCAAAAATTTGATTGATATCAGCCACTTTTAAATGTCTTCTAAACGAACGATCTCTACAATATTGTCTTCATCGGAAAATTCACTAATAAAATTAGGATTTCAATAGTTTTTAATAATCATTATTATTAGTAGTAGTAGTAGTAGTAGTAGTAGTAGTAGTAGTAGTAGTAGTAGTAGTAGTAGTAGTAGTAGTAGTAGTAGTAGTAGTAGTAGTAGTAGTAGTAGTAGTAGTAGTAGTAGTAGTAGTAGTAGTAGTAGTAGTAGTAGTAGTAGTAGTAGTAGTAGTAGTAGTAGTAGTAGTAGTAGTAGTAGTATTTAACTATTATGAATATTTTTTTCAACCTTTTTTTTTGTGTGTGTACAAAATGCCCCTTGACCATTGGTACCCGACGTGGCCCCCTTCAACCTCGCTTGCTACGCCGCTGCATAGATACCTTAAAAAAATAAGTTTTAAAAAGTAGCTCCTATTCTTACACATTTTTAAATCATATTGCCACCAAAAGTGTTAAATATGTTTCATACAAATCAAACAAACATGAAATAATTCACTTTGACCTTATAATGGCAATTCTAAATTACATATGTTTGATAATAACTTGTTCCAGGATGTGCCAGCACAAACTGGTCACAGATTACCTCAAACAAGTCATTAGTTGTATAAAACTGATAAAGATTTATACTTATTGGGTGAGGTAAATTAATAAGGCCAAGGGGTTTACTCGTCAAAATAGTTGATTTATGCAACTAAAGAATCTTGGCATCATAACTTGTCAAGTATATTAGTACCAAATTTGTCCAACTTGATTGATTTCTATTTTTTTCATGACATTATTTTTATTCTGTACACATCGTTTATGGTTCATAATTATATTTTAACATTTTGTCTAGTGGTTATACCTTTACTACTAATATGCCAATTTACATATATTTATATATAGATCATTCCTTTTACCACCAAACATTCTCTCTCAACATTTTAGATGCCATAAAATAAAACATTAGGTTTAACAAATTCCCTCAAAAGTAATTAAAATAATATTTTTTTTCACATAATTTTAACCTTTACTCACAATTTTCATAAATAATATTCAAATTTCAATAATCTACCTTTGTAGAATGTATTATATTCAAATTTCTATACAAAACTATTACATTGTGGAAATTAACAACTAGAAACATGTGCTTTTATTTATAATTTTCAAAGATAAAATAACACTGCCATGTTTACTTATGTACCTATGATATATTGTTTTGATCTGTTTTTCTATGCTCAGGGCTCATTTTTTTCCTACTTGTTTTACTTTTGAGGAAAACTTCTATTTTTCCTACTTTTTTTACCTCCAGAAGAAAGAAACCATTTGGTTTCTAAAGGTTGAAGTGTGGATCTTCCTTTTTGCTGGTAAGTTAGCAAAACAAAATATCATATCATAATGTGTCATGTTGTTTGAATAAATTAAATGTATTCCCGAAATCTTGTACAGTGTCTTTGAAATTCAATTATTATAAAATTGTTTTTGGAGATAGTGCTATAATAAACTATTTCCAACCAGAAAAGGCTAAATTAATAGGCTTGTCAAACCTTTCCTTGTGCTTCCCCATGGAAATACTGATGTTGAGCGAGGATTCTCACAAACATCAAACTATCTTACTGACAACAGGACCTGTCTCTCTGAGGCATCCATCAGAGGTATGCAGTCTACCAAAGATGGTTTCATACCTTACAACTATCAGTGCTTCACAGTATCATTCACAAAGAATTTAATCAAGAAAGGATGTGGGGCCCATAAGTTGGACTTGGCTGGACTCAAAGAAGAGAAGAGAATTGATGTTGAACGTAAGAAACAAGAGCAAGAAGATAAAGATGAAATAAAAAAACCAAAGTGAAGAGTATCAAGCAAATAGGAAAGTTTTGGAAAATAGATCGCAGGCAGCTAAAGAGGCAATGCCAAAAGAGAACCTGTTAGAAAAACAAGAATCAGAAGCTAAAGAAGAAGTTCAATCTTACAAGTCATTATTGTCAGAAGCGAATGAAAGGATTATAAATGAAATGAAAATTAATCATCGGAAAGGTTTGCAAATAGCTCAAACTATGCTAGACACTACAGGCAAAAAATTGGAAGAAAGTGAGTTTAGAAAATAAAAGACAAACAAAATTAAATTCAAAAGAGGAAGACAACAATGTTGAACTACTTTTGTGCAAGTCGATATGAATCAAAGAAACCCAAATACAACTGAAAGAGTGATTAATTTTTTTTACATAAAACCCTAATGGGTAATAAATATTCGGGAGTAAAAAAAATAATTCTATTATGATGTAATACAAATTATTTTTTAAATATATTTTATTTTAAAGTGGAAGACAGTTTATTTTAACCTATGTTATCTTTTGATGATAATGAACATCACTATTTTAATGATTATCATTATTATTACTATTTTTATTGTGTTTCACTATCATTATTTCCAAATTTGGATTTGTAATGAAATGACAAAGTATAATAAATACTGCACTAAAGAGAAGATAAATTAATGGGTTGGGGAGGAGGAAGGGCGGGGAAGATAAAAGGAGTATTGCAAGGAGTTGATGATGGTTGAGCATTCTTCCTTTCTTCTTTAATAAAATACTTTTTCTTATTTTTGCTACAGGCCCAGTTACACAAAAAAACATTGTTTTTAATTATTTATTTTATTTTGGCACTGAGGTGAATATAGTGTTTTTAACATGTCCTACTTTTTTTTTATCAAATTGGCAGTCTTACTTTTCTTACTTTTTTAAAAATCAAATTGGCAGTACTACTTTTCCTACTTTTTGACACCCAAAATATACTATGAGGCCTGTATACTCTTTACAGATATGTATTCAAAATATTTATATCACCCTTGGTTAAAATAAATTTGCAATTCAAAAAACTTGTATATTTTATTTACATTTTAAACCAATATTACTTTATGATAATTTTAAAATTTTGATTTTAATTGAACTAATGATTTTTGTTTTTAATTAGTCTCAGACCCATCCCTGATAATACTCCAGCAATAATCTCCCAACCTGCTAACTCTCCACTTTCCTTGCTACCACTTTTCCACAACAGCAATGACTTGGGGAAAACGCTCACCATGTTTGTCACTAACTTCAAGATTTCATGGGAAAAGTCCAAATTTGAATGTAAGAGTGAATCTTTAGTGAAATATTGCACCCCGTTGTTTTATATGACTGAAGTAGTTTACTCACGATTTCCTGGTAGTTGTCTGCATATTTGTTTCCCAAGAAATTGCTGGACACATCTTTACATGCCTTTCAAGCTGCTAGTTCAACTTCATTCAGAGTATAGTCAAAAGTTGTATCATAAGTAAGTGTCCTTATTTTCGGACCAACAAAAATTCATTGTATCTTTACCCCATTTTTATAAGGTTTGGGGTAATTTCTGCTGTAGATATAAATATCAATGCCATCTTTTTTCATGGCCGTGACAAAGTTTCTTACTAAACCAAGTTTCATATGGATATTGGTGGTAAGATTACTTTTGCGCTTTTGACTAAAGGATTGTGTACAACATTATTTTACCCCCTGGGGTCAGTTTCTGAGGTTTATTCCAAAGTTTCATTGAGTAGTGCTTGTCCTTGTATCGGGTATTCCATTCACAAATAAAACAGCAATATTTTGTATAGATTAATTGGATGCTTAACAAGATTGCTAATATTTATAAGTTACCACTTATTTTCTAACGGTACTTGTTTATTTTGTCAAATAGGTTTTTCATGTTTTCATAAGTTTCGTGCATGTGCATCGCGTAAGCAATTGATGTGGAGGGATATTTGTTACCATTGTGTAGAAGAATTGCTTTTATACTATGCTTTGATGAATCAATGAAAAGACTCCACTTATTGTTATATGATCTTTTCCTACTGAAATCATGACCCTGAGATATGAGATCATTTGATCATTTAATGTAGAGGGCTGAATGTATCTCTTAATGTCCTGTTCCATAGAGTCTGGTTTATCTCCATTGTTTTCATAAACAATGGTCTACGTTTCAGGTGGTTTTGGATCTAGCCGGTCTTGACTGTGAAACAGTGGTGGAAGGCAAAGATGGATTTTATATTTAACTTTGTTTAGATTTCAAGAAAATTCTAGATTTTTTAAATGCAATTTAGTAAAACTAATGATTGCATTATAAAGAGGTCAAATAAAATTGACAGAAATAAATAAACAAGACAATTATTTAAATACTTAAATGATAGACATAATTAGATACTTTTTTTGATTTGTTTAAATCTGTGGTTGATACCAAAATTATATTTTTAAATCTGTTATCAGTTATGAAAAATACATCAAAATCATATATAATGCATTAGAAAATACAAATTATGTATAGTAGTGAATTAATATTTTTTCTAAACGTTGATTCAGCATTAAATATGCAATTAGGGTTGAAAAAATAAAATATTTTTTAAAGAATTTTAATCTCAAAGTGTAGCAAGTGTTGTCATGTTTAAATTTCCAATAATTATTTGGTAAAACTTTAAATCTTTTCAAGAATTCTCTTTCAATTCAAACACTTTATTAATCAGTTTTTTTAATTCATATAATTATCATGAGTTTAATTCTATATGCTTTACGTAACCTATGGAATGGTAAACATTACTCAGTACAAATAAAACATGCACTAAAAAAGTCGCATCTGAACATAAGAACCTAACCTATACTTTTGGTTTTGTGTGCCAATTCTTCCACCAACGAGTTGTTCAATGTTGTCCTGGACACAAAATCATACATCTCTCATAATTTAAGGTTAATGTAAAATCAATTTTCTGATTTTTTTTTTAATTTGGGTAAATGTCAAGCTTCTTACCGAGTTTTAATATATTATGAGCTTATCATAGTTTTTGATAGGGACGGATCAGGAAATGATCGTCAGCTTAGTATAAATGGAAAACTATTTGAACAAGTGAATGATTTTGTGTATAGGCCTATGGGCAGAATATTTTGTAAGAATGGAAGGATAGATGGTTAAATCTACAAATAGGTGAATACACCCCAAAGAGTTTTTGGATGTATGTGGACTAATGCAAAGAATGAAGTTTCAAAAGAGGCAAGATGATAGTATAAAAAAGTGTGCTAACACCAACATTGTTGTATGGATGTGAAGTGTGGGTGTATCAAGGTGAAACACATGCGCAAGGTGAATGTGATTAGAATGAAATATCTAAGAAATGTATGTGGAAAAAGTCGTATAGACAGAGTCAGTGATTAATTGGTGCTGAAGTGGTGCGGTTTGAAAGGGAACCCAATGGGAAAAAAAGATTCTTACATTGGTTTGGACATGCTGAGAGGATGAATGTGGATTGAGTGACGAAGAAAATATATGAAGGTAGAGTGTTTGGATCAAAAGGAAGGAGTAGACCATATAAGATGTGGTTAAATGTTGTAGAAGAAAGTGTGAAAAATAAATTTTGTATTCATTAAAAGGTTCTTCTTTAAAATTAATTATCCATACAAATGTTTGTTTTCTGTTACTTTTACAGAATTGAATGCACTCGAAACGTAAAATATAAGCGAAGTTTGTTTCAAGATATCTTATACTTACTCATTTTATGCCATTAGGAACTCGAAAGTTAATTTTTACATGTACAAAAGTATGCCACCTATCCCTATCTTGAGCTAGTTCTATCCAGTCGACCTAATTACACCCTATCCTTATCTTGAGCTACTTCTATCCAGTCCACCTTTTTACACCCTATCTCTTCCAGGTCCATTCTAACGTATCTTCTCATCTGCATCTAGGTCTTCCCAATCATCTCTTCTTCCCCTTGGGTTTGGCAGTTAGTATTCTGAACAAGATTCTCCCATTCGCGCTGTAAGTCCTTCCCACAATAATCTATGAAACTTGATTATCCTAACAATGTCTTGTGAGGAGTACAAGTTATTTAACTCATCATTATGTAGCCTCATCCACTCCCCAGTAGCTTCATTTCTTTTTGGACCAAATATCTTCCTAAGCACCTTCTATTTTATCACCCTTTACAAAAATTGATATTGTGATAGTTTTAATAATATAGTTTTAAAATATTTAGCTTCAATCTCATTTATACTAATTGTACATTCAGATTGCGTTTCTAAAACACCAGTTTACCCTCAAACTGCTTAGGAAGTTGGTTGAATTGGTTATATTTTAAATGAAATGGTGGTAGATTAATTAATATATTATGAAACAAACATATTCCTAGAAGATTTCTGATTGATCTAGAGCTATTATAAAAATTGTGTTGATGATTTATCTCTATTTCAATTAATAATTAACATCTTTTGTTCACAGGAGTAACATTTTGGAGATCATCACCCCATTATATTAATCAGTTGAATGATAAATTAAATTCTCAAGTTGAATCTACATGTAACAGCTTAGACTTTATGTCATCTCCTCAAAACCATGAACTAAGAATAATTATCGATGACCAAAAGTCAACATATAAACATACGCCTAAAGAATGTTTTGTGTGTACCCAGTGCTCTAAAATTTATCAGCGAAAGGAATCTCTTTATATCCATCAGAAACACGAGTGCGGGAAAGAGCCACAGTTTTTCTGTCCACATTGCACGCACAGAGCTAAACTCAAAGGGAACTTGATGAAACATATTGCACTTAAACACAAAATAAAACTGGTCTCTAAAACTTAATTATTGAGTGATTGGTTGAAGATTATTACTAGTGTTTTATTTCACCTTGAACATTATTTTTACTTTTTCCTTTAAGAAGATATGTTTGTAGTCATGAACATTTTTGTCCTCGAGATTATGATGAAACTATGTTTTATGTGCCTCTAAAAAAATTATTTTACAATTCTCTTCTCATGTCTCTCTGTTGTTAATTGGCACCGATCTGAAATGAATGTATGAATGTTGTTCAAACTTGAAATAAAGATAAAGAATGGTTGGTTATACCTCGAGTATTTTTTTATTTTGATCCTAGCCCTTAACTTATGGGTAGTATACATTACAAATTAGACATTTCTTGAAAATGGCTTTAACGATTTTGTTTAAAATTAGGTTTGTGCTTTGAGGTAATGTTTTATGTCCAATCCAGGCTCATTTTAATTCGATACAATAATTATATATGACAAAGTTATTGTGAAATAAGTTATCTACATAAAAATTAATAGTGCTATGATTTAGAGAACTTTTTAGATTTGGTTGTTCAAGTTCTCTTACTCTCAAAAATTTAATTAAATACTCAACTTTCTCATTTAAAAGAAAATTAAAGGTATCAAAGTCATATTAATTAAATATGATGAAAACTTATGTTGTTGAAATGTCAAATTTCAGCAATAAAGTTAGTCACGTAATTTAAAATTAATCTTTGTAAACTTTGTGGTTTTAAAACTTAAAAAAAAAGTGATTAAATACTATTAATCCCAGAGTTAATTGAATATATTCTTATATTTAACTAAAAGTTAGCATAAAACCCAAACGAGTAGTAAGACACAGTGCAAAAAAGAAAAGTCATAAACATTATTTAATAATATAAGTAAGTGTACTCATTGTGGTTTAGTTGCTTGAGTTTCTCTCTACATATCCATAGGTCTCGGGTTTGATTCATGGTGTATCCAGAATTTTTTTGAAGCAATGGGTCAAACTCATCCTCATAAGGACAAATAAGGAGCAAGTTGAATAAATAGGTAGCGTCTCTGCTCTATAAAACTGATATTAACAGCCTGATAGTTCGTTGTGCTGAATACATGACACTCTTTATCACAAATGTTAGCATTATCATAGTTGACAACGACGGCCACTCGGTCGGTATAGATAGATCGCTGGTTCAAGCCATGGATTTTTTTTAAAAACTCATTGAGTAAACTAAAATAAAATAATTTCCTTCATAGAATCATATTTTACCAAGCAGGATTCCACGACTAGGAAATAGGGCTACATCATTGAAGATGTTTAAAACTGAGAAAGGTGTGCATATGACGGAATCCTTAAAGTCTAACTTGAAAATGGCGAAAGGGACGTATAATACAATATTTGGCTCATTAATTTTTTCTAATAACAAGATTTCTTGTATATTAATTAATTAGATTAAATATTATTATGTATAAATGAATCCAAACAAATTATAAACAGTTAATTACTCAATTAATTATGAAACAAAACAATAAGATAAATATGAAATGAAAAATTAGAATATAATGGTGTATTTTGATTTATAAGTTCAATCTCAGACATTTATTCAAGGAATCTATGTATAATATATTTTTCATAATTTTCCGGCTATTATTTTACATTGTATTTGAATAATTTTTTTACTAAGCATTCCAATATTTTAAGATGTGTTTTCATTACAATTTAATTACTAAGTTAGTAATATTTTCTATTTAATATTTAGATGATGTTTAATCTTCAAGATTAATTCATTCATATTAACACACTTTACACTATAAAGTATTTTAAAAAAAAAGCTAAAAACTTTATTCGCCAGCGATTTAATATATATTTCAATTCTGGGGACTAAATTAAACAGCATATTACTTTGAACTTAAAGCAGAAAGAGATTGATGAGCAAATAATATTCAACAATATGTAAGCCAATAAATATTAATCTTCATCAAGAACAATAGAGGAATATTAAATAATATAAATTCGAATAATTTTGGCATTGTATTATGTTCTTAAATCATTGTCAGATTAATGCTCCTTTTATATCTTCTTATTGTATTTTAAAATTAATCATTTTTATTTATATAACTTTTAAAATTAAAAACAATTTAGTGAGTGCTCTCCTCATCTAAAAAAACTCTAAACAGGAGAGAAAATGCTTCAAAATGTTTCAAATATATTAGGTATATTACTTATGTTCATCATCATCCTCATGAACTGTTTCTAGCCTGAGGCTGGGTCTGTTTAGTAAAATGCCTTCATCTTCCTCTGTCCTTCCACAATTATTCCTCCTGCACTCTCTTACACTCTCCGCCTCTCACTTGCACACTTGATGCTCTTTGTTCCTTCCATCTTTTCCTTTGTCTCCCTTGCTATCTCTTCCCTACACACTTTATATCCATTAATCTTCTTGGAATCCTCTCCCCTTCCACCCTCATTACATGCCCATACCATCTCATCCTAGCTTCCTCTACTATCTTATGCACCCCAACCCTAGACCTTACATCTTCATTCTTAATTCTATCTCTTCTGGTGACAGCTAGTATGCTTCTCAAAAACCTCACTCTCATAGCCTCCACTTACTTATTATATATATATATATATATATTTAAGAGCGTGCATCATATGCCTATTAACTCTGTGATACAGTTAGCCATAAATAGTAAATGTACACTAACACATGGATAATTTCTGATTAAATATTAATGGAGATAAAGAGTTAATAAAAGTTCTAATTACTGAACATTGGTGAAATATTAAATGGTATCTTTGGATAAAAACGGTATTGAAAAGGGTATTATTGACCATTTTAGAATGGCTTCATGGATAATCATTGTGCACAAATATTCATTATGTCATAATAGGGACATATTGCAGCTATTAACAAGAAACTTTATCGCTTTGTCCCCCGTTGTCACCGCGGAAAATGTCGAGTAAACATTCAAATACGAATGCACTGCACATATTTCTGGCATATCGTAGGTACTTTATTTTCCCTTTTACTCCTATACCTCATGCGTGCGAGCCGGGAGCTGAGTTGGGCATGCTATAAGGACTCATATTATTACTATTCTTATACATATTTATCTTAAAATTTTAATTACATTTCACTATATTATTAAATACTATACTAGATTTACAATACCACATCAATATCTGGGAATCATTTACAAATTTTATCTCCTGGGGGTCAATTTCATTTTTAAAGATGTTTATACTTAATAAACAATAATTTGTTAAAAACACACCACAAGGAGAATATGAGAAACAAGAGTAACAGTTTTGTTTATACTTTATTATTGATTTCTTATAATAGTCTAATGAACAGTGTTTTCATTTTTGTTTTTAACTCAAAACATATTGAAACAAGCTCATAAGATTGGTCAAAAGTGGTAAAAACAATAATGTAACATGACCAAGCTATCATATTTGTTAGTTACAGTTATAGCTGCATATAAATATCATGTTCTTTTAAATTGAAAAATGACACGTGGATATGGGAATCGAACTCGGGACACTTAGCTTAGTACTCCAATTCTCTTACCACCGAGATATCTAGGAGTCGTCCCGCTGCCAGGGTCATTCTTCACTCATTTTTGGCTGACGATCTACACACGTCCACCACAGACTGTGCCTTAAAACACGCAGCTAAAGAGAAGATCAGGAACAATTATTGACCATGCAACAAATTCAAACTCAATCACAATATTTCAGCATGGTCTGCTCTGGCTGCACAGTTCTAGTTGGAATAGTTTCTGCTTGTATTGCAATGTGCTACCTAGCATAAAAATAATTTTATAAACATAATACCATGCAGCATATTCTTTGACACCCTAGTTAACATTATGGCACTAACCTAAAATATTTGTTTATTTAAAATCAAGTCATGTTGGCAATCATGAATATGTTTTTATTTGAAATTGAAAATAATCACAAATAAAGAGTTAGTTTTGCCATTACATAAATTGCGACACCGCTTAAGAAGATTCTGCTTTCTATTCTCACGGAATGTGTGAATCAAGTTCCATATTTATGAAAATGAATAAAATATTTTATTATTTCATAGACTCGATTTTACTATTTATTTAGATAGTCCCCCTCTTTTATTATATAATATGTTTAAATTAATGTTGATTAGTAATTTAATATTAGTGTGTGGATGAGGAGGTATATCTCCAAACAAGTGCACTAGCATTCAGTTGACAAAATACTGGAAAACCAAATTTAGTTTTGTCTGAATCAAGATAGCACATGTTACTGGGTGAACATTACTAGACATCGCTTGTAAAAAGTATTAAATGCTTTAAGATAAGTCGGTCATTTAAAGGTGATAAATAAAAAATTATTACAATGATCTTCATGTAGCGTAGGTTAAAAATAGTGATAATATTTCTTATTGGAGTATTATCTTCATAACAACTTTTGTGATACTAAGCTGCACATTGAATTCATTTGCCTACTATATTGTTGTTACATTTATACACTTATTCATTGTCAAAACTACACAAGTATTTATTTTATATGTGCGTATAACCCGAACTGGTAGTAAGACGCGGTGCTAATAATAATAATAATAATAATAATAATAATAATAATTTATTTTATATGATCCTATTCAAAACAATAACATAAGAAATAACACTTCCTTGACCATATTTAATTTCAGAATCTTCATTTTTTTAAATAAATAAATATAAGTTTGAACAATAAACATTATGTATACATATTTGTACAACATTTATTTTTGTTACAGGAAATTCATTGGAAAACATATTGGGATTTCCTGAGAGAGCTCAGTACTTGAGAAATAAGAACAAGTATTGTTCCATACCAATTGTGCCATCTCAAGATAAAAAAAACTATGCATATTTGAAACAAGTTTCAACATCTCAAATATACAAACAAAATAAGTTTGATTCCAAGAGTGATTCCAATCAGTGCAGTTTTGAAAATATTCACATTGAAGAAAATGAAAACCCGCAAGATTTACTTCAACAATGGAATGAAATAAATTATTTTGAAACCCCAGATGATCATGTTGAAAATAAGTCCCCTTCCATAAACAAATATCAATGTCCTCAGTGCAATAAAGTGTATACATGGAAAAAGTCTTTTGTATTGCACTTACGTTATGAGTGTGGCAAGGAACCTCAATTCCAATGTCCACATTGTTCTTACAAAGCAAAACGAAAAGGAACACTTAAAGATCATCTAAAATCATTGCATAAATATGAAAACTAAATTTTATACCTGCTAGGCTTAAAATGTAAAAATATAAAAATAAAATGTATATTTAAAGCATAATTTATTTTGAACATAACTATTCACATATTAGTAACACTTTTCTTCCATCGTTAATTGTTTAGAAATAGCAACCTAGACTAGATTAATATAAGTATATTTAAAAAGGAAGAAGAGGAGGGGGCTTCGTGATCATATGCATTCAAATTATGGTACAGAAATGTAAAAGCTAAACCTACTTTTTTTTATTTTCTTGTGTCTTTAAGTATTTTACACTGTTAAAATGAAGACATAATAATTAAAATGGCTCCAAAATGTTGTCTAATTTTGAATGTATCTATTAAGCATATATATCATATAGATTTAATTACATAAAAGTTGCACTGATTTTAAGAGCCCTATGATCCACCAATTTGAACTTATTAAATTGTACAATTAACTGTTACATAATCCACTTCAGTGGCCGCATAGTATAAGGCGTCACTCTTGGTTTTACACTCTCCCCCATGCAAATATGGGTACACTTCTTGTAAGTTCCACCTCACTCATCCCAGACACACTAACATGATCAACGTGTTTTTCCAACATTTTTCTACATAATTTCTTTTATATATGATTATATGTATCTTAAAAGTAAATATATAAGTTTTATTTAAAGAGTTATGATTTTTTTTTACTATGTATCTATAGTAGATCGATAATCATTCTAGTGATACGATTATTTAACTTTTTCAAAACAAAACACTTTGAGCTCTTGTTGATTAATTCATTTATTTATTACGAGAATGGTTTTACTTAAAAGGGCATTGCACATAATATTAATTTCATTTTTATTAGCAACTCATACAGGTGTAAGACATCTAAGCATGCAAGGAACTGAGAGCCCCATTAATTTTCAAAACAAACACAAAACTTAATTATTTAATTCTCAATAAACATGTGATCCAAATCAATTTCCCTTTATTTAATTGATGTTAGAAGCTTAGGGCAAATCTCCCTTGTAATGTACGCTTTCAACAAGTGTCTGCCAAGTGTCACACATACAGTTGTTTTTATCACCGAGTCTTGCTATCTATTCAGGTTATACACATGGCAATTACTATAACGTGGTAGGGACGAGGAAGGAAGCATGTTAGAGGTAATCTACCCGCATTTGCCTGAAAGAGTGAAAAATGTTTTAGGGAAAACTACCCTTAATAGACTCGACCAGGATTCAAATCCGATATTCTTGTCATCAGCAAGACATTCTAACCTGAGAGGGATGCCCTAGAGTTAGACCATTCTGCTACTGAAACGGATACCTACAGTAATAAAAGTGATTGGAGGTCAATGCCATAGCTGGGAGGGCAGGTGAGGTTTTAAGTTCAACCCTCCTCTCCCTAAGGTTGTTAAAAAACTGCCTTATTTACGGTTTAAACAAAACAATAAAATATGAGTATATAGTTGGTAAACATCATTATAGTGTTTATGTACATTTAAAAAAAAATAGTTTGTGATTGTGTTGATTAGTCAGACAACAAAGCTGGAGAGAATAAGAGAAAATATCAACAAAGAAAAGAGGGAGTATTAGTGAATATGGGAAGATCTGTGTAAGTGGGTACATCTTTGAGATTAGGAAACAGCGAAACTCTTCAACTTGAAACTATTTGAATGGTAGCTCCAAGAAAACGTTGCAGGGCTAGGGTAAGTAGAAGGGGACGCAGGGGGAGGGGGGGAGCTTTGAGTTATCCACCCCCAATTGGTAACAGTTTGTTAAAATATAAATGGTGACAGTTTGAGAACAGCTTGTCTGGAGATAAGTGCATGTTATAAATCAATGGTCGTCAACGTTTTAGTAGTGGTGTGCTGAAGTAATATTGCAAAGTCGCTCAGCATGCCAACCAACCTAAGCCCACCTAAATCGTTTATAATTTTATACTAGTCAACTAGTGTAACTATTAAAACAAATTTAAATTGATCTTGTAAAATGTAAATTTTACTACATGTTTTAAAATAGAATACATTAACTCTTGTTTCTTGAATATTTAATATTTTAATATAAATCAGAATAAATACAAAAGTTATAAATGTATTTTGCAAAATTTAAGGTCTGCAGACATTATTTTTGAATCTTGAAACAAAACAATTTAATCATTGAAACATAAAACACGTTATTAAAATTATTACATCAATGATTTTAATTAAAAATAAAAGTTTAATATTATTTTCATTCAAATCACTCAGCGTGCCATTAAAAATCATGGCATGCTTGTTGTAGGTTGCTGACCCGTGTTATAAGTACTGTGTTGTGTGAATGGGGCAATTTGTTCCAAGGGGGAAAACTATTTTAAGGTTTTAAATAGGAATTGCCCGCCCACCGCTTATGCCATTATTTAATAAGTACTCGATATAAATATTTGAACTTGGAAGTAGGCTATGTAAGTTTCTAAATGTTAAAAATAAAAGATGACAAAGTATTTAATCCCTGCAATTAATTAACATTAAAATAAACTCCAGATATCTTCTAGAGTCATTTAATAATATACATTTTTCTTTGCTTGTGGCATTTCCAAATCCGCTTAGGACTGAGCCTTGCAGCTCTTCCCATTCCGCTTGGGTCTGAGCCTTGCAGCTCTTCCCATTCCGCTTGGGTCTGAGCCTTGCAGCATCTTCCCATTCTGCTTGGGTCTGAGCCTTTCAGCTCAAGTAACACAAACAATGAACAAGTCAGTTGCACGCCCTATCTACTCTTGTTTTCACTGAAATAGTGAAAGAAAATCACAAATTGAGTAGAATTTCTTAATTCCTTTTGTCAGTTATTCTTCAGTTCACTTGGTGATGCCTTAGGTAAAAAAACATGTCAAAAACATTGTTAATTCATGTGCATTTATACATTAAGTTTCAGAGAATTATTTTATTTAGGGTTTTATCTTTAACATAATCACCGTTATTTATTGTATGTTATTGATAAAATATTACTATTAATTATTAAATTTTGCTGATAGACAAACAATACTTTTAAATGGGAAAAGACTCCATGATAAAATCTCATCAAACTTCTTGTTATTCTATATATTAATAATTTATTCTTTATTATCTTAGGAAATATGTTAAGGAGGGTGAATTTAAGGAAATACACTAACATTCTTCTGAATAAAGGATGGCTACTGCGCTGTGAAAAAGAAGAACATGCTCTTATAAACCAATAATAAATCAACTCCTGACTGTCAGGGTCAAGAATAGTTATACCATCTCCAGTGGCCATGGGGCTTAAGGCATTAGACTCACACTGTATAAGGTCGCCGCCATTGACATGAACATCTGGATTCAAATTCTATCTGGATGCAATGTTGGTGGTTCCCCTTTATCCTAACTACTCTCTGATTCACTTAGTCTACACTCCCCTCCTAGTTCACACCCCTTAAATTGAGCTTCTGAATAATCTGTTAAATTTGCTAATCAAAGAACATTAGATGCAGACTAGCGTATATTACAACAATTTAAAGATATCATTATAGATTATACTGATTAATATAATATATTTATTTTTCATCTAATGTTTTGGTTGACACTTGTTTTGGCAGAGATTCCATAGCTCTCTCTTCTTTGAATATGGATCTTGGTTTAACTAACACTCCAGAAAAACTTATTTTGTTGATAATAATGCCAACTACAATTTATGAGTAGCAAAAGGACCAGTCAAAAGACATTATTAATTTAATATTAATAAGGTTGGCATACTTGTTACTAATTTTTTATTTCTTGTTTTAATTACAGGAATTTTAGATACACAAGGCTTTCCTGGGACCATTAGAAAGTTATCTACATTTGGATTCAATTCCATTTCAAATAACACACTTGCTGATAACAATGTTACCTATTTATTGGATGAACAATATAGTTCTCCGCCACATAAAAAAAATAGGTTCATCAAAAAATACAACCAAAAGTATGAGTTGGACACATCTCAAGAAACAAGACAAGAGTTCTTCCCTTGTCCTAATTGTGAGAGAATATATCGCTACAAATATAATTTGAACGGTCATCTGCGACTTGAGTGTGGAAAAGAACCGCAGTTTCAATGTCCATACTGCCCTCACAAAGTGAAACACAAACATAACTTACAGAAACATATTCAAGTGAAGCATGCTGGCCAACTTCAGTGAGCTCTTCCATCAAATACTCTTGTGTACATGTATAGAAAATAAAAGTTTTTATTTCTAAAATACACTTAAAGGCATTACTTTTCATTCTCTTTGAATTATGCAAAAACTTTTTATTTTTGAACTGAAAAAAATAGAAGAGAATTGAACCACCTTGTGGTTGTATATTTAAGTAGTTGGCTACCGTAGGCTATCATAGTTCAATCGCTCCTTTAAAAAAAAAGTCATTTTTATGTATTGATTATATCTTTTATTTAAATTCTATTTATTTAACTTAAGGTTGGGTGTTTACTCTTGTGTTGTCTTAAGTGAAGTTAATCTTCCTGTTTATAAGTGGATTTAAACTTAAGATAATATTAATTTGACATAACATATTAAATAAAATCCAGAAACTAGGCTTAAAAATGTGTGTGTGTATTTTGTAGAATTATAACAATAAGGCAATTTCTAGTGTAAAAGGAATTCATTGTATTGAAAACAGTTTATGTGGTTTTAACCTAAGGGAAATCCAGATTAAATATATTTTAGAATGATTTTCAGGCTTGGTTGGTCCACATTAGCATTGAAAGCATTGATTGCCTAGTTTAAGCAAAATAAAACTGTATTTTATATTTATTTTAAATCACAAACTTAAATACATTTTATAATGTACCTACACAACCTCTTTGTTTAAGCTTCGTATTGTTCCTTTATTCTTCATGCAATATTTATTCCAATCAAGCATATTTTTATGTATTCAACATGATAATTAAATACGTTTTATACCATTAAAATTATTTAAATAAATAATTTAAAGACCAAATTTCTGGGGGTATGAATGGTCCGGTGCTTTACTCCCGCATTAGACTGGAATACTCGGGCGTGACAGATCCTTTATAAGTGATGGCAGACAATTTTATAAACTGAGGGAGATTTGTAATTATAATGTTCAACACACAAATTATAATTTTTTTTTATATAGAATGCATTAGATAATAATTACTAGCATATTTCAGCAAATATAGCTCGTATATCATATATACTTGATACTGTGTAAAAGGGAGAGAAATAACTTAGAAAAATAATCCCCGAGCTTTAAAAATGTATAAAAAGTGTTGAAAGGGAAATGTGTACAATGGCATATGTATTTTTGAGTAAGGTAGGAAGGAAACACTAAAATCAATTTGGATATTTATAAACAGGTATCATTAGTATAATTTGTTAATAAATTAATTTTTGTCTTGTATTTTTAGTCCTAACCTGGAATTTCCTAAAAATAAGGTTCATCCTGAATAAGTTTCAACCCTCTCTCAAACACTCCCCCCCAACCCTCCTGGTTGCTACCCAGTGCACATAACTTCTATTTAGTGATCCTCCATCATCAAAACTTAGAGAAACACTGACCTAAACAATAGCAAGCCGGTCAGTCTTGTATTTTATTTTTAAATTTAAAAATAAATATATTTTAAGTTATTGAAAAGGAATTTATAAAAATAAAATGAGAGATGGAATTAATTCTAAGTTCAGGAGTCAAGGGCATATGAAGAACTCATTTTCTCAGGGGGAGGAGGAGGGAGGTTTACACAAAAATAACCATAAAAAACTATGGTGTGAGACTACAAGCAAGCTATACTGACCGAGCGGTCGCTGCTGTTAGTGATAATAGTGCCAACATCTGAAGATAGAGGGTGTCATGTGGTCAGCACAACGAGCCCTCCGACTGTTAATAGAAGCTTGTACTTTTTAAGTATTTCCTAATTGTTCTTGATAAACCTCCAAAATTATTTAAAACCAGAGTTTGTGACTGAGGGATCCAAACAGTGGTGTGTAATCAATCACCTTCTGAATCTTTGAGAGAATTCTATTGTAATTCCCAAAGTTTTCTTCTAACATTTTTTTTTAACTTGATACATTAGTTTTATGGTAAATTGGTTGGGAAAGGGGTAGGCTGGAGGAGGGTTCAATCTCAAAAACTGTTTTTTTGATGTACACCCATGTTAGGAGTAAGTTAATGTAATTACTTTCAATAAGTGTAACACTTTCACTAAACAAGTATTAATTATTTATTGCACTTCAAAAGGAAGTCGCGATACACGTCAACATTTGAGTTGTCTAGGTTGTGTGAATAAAGATTAAGCTGATGTTTATAATTGTGTTTTTGATAGATGTCAACATTACTCAACTTAACAACCAAAGTCTTGTTTAAAAAAGTTATAGTTTTTTAATTTTCTCAATTTTGTGTTGATTTTCACAAATTTAGCCTAAGCCCATTTGTTAATTTCAATTTTAGAAATAGAAAATAATGAATATGTATAATCTCTTTCTAACTTTTGATAAATTATATTTGCTTAAGTTTGTAAAATGTAGATTAAAATTGTTATTTAAATATAACTTTTTATTAATTCACCACTAAATTTAGTGATTACCTGTATATGTAATAAATTTAATAATGCTCTAACTATGAATGACTTATTTGGATTATTTAATTTGTTCGTCTTTAAACTTTTAATCATCCGCATATTTTAACAGGGACGATCAAAGATAACATTTTCAAGGACTCGTATATCGTTATTGTAAGAAGTTGAGGGTTTACTATTCAGGAAGTTTTCAAATACTTATTTATTCAGAATAACGATGTGAACTTACAGACTTGCTTTGACCAAATGGAATTACTTGTAACACTTTTATTTGGGACTGTACCATACCATACACAATTTCGTAATTAAAAACCATGTCAAAGCTAGTAAAACTAGTTTAACTTTTTTTTTATGATTTTATAAATATAAGTTTAGAATATATCTTTACATTCTTCTAAGGTTAATTTAATGATTAACTGGAGCAATAAAATTACTATATTGTAAAAGTATTTGTTTGAAAGATAACGAAAGCTTTGAATTCATACTACTTGTTGGCTGGGTATTAAGGTGATCTGTTCACAGATTTCTCTGTTCCAAGAGAGCAACTTTAGAAATTAAGGGCTGGTTATAATACTCAATAAAAATATTTATCAAATTAATTTGATGCAGTTTTATACTTTGGTGCTTCCTTGTCTCTGTCACATTATTCACATAATTAAGAAAACAATACACATTTTCATCAAACAAAGGATCGTAATTAAATGTCAAAATATAAGGAAGTTTTGTTTTCAGAAGGGAGTAAAGAAAGTTAAGAAGACTTTTTTCTAACCTGCAAGTGACTTATACTATTGGTCAAATTAAAAGTCTTAATTTTCTTGCTTTTGAACCTCAACCAAAAGTTTTTGTCTATGTTGTCTATGATGCCTGACCAGGCAAGGTGGAAGTGGCGACCAGTCTACTACCTCTTCCTTCATCAATGAGCACGGTCACCACAAAGTAAACAAAATAAGCTTTTGTAGTCAACTCAAGGGTTCCCCTAGCAGACAAAGCAGAAAAGTTTATGTACATTGTTTAACCATATGAAGCAAGGCTCATTCTTTTATTGTTTGTCAATAGTGAATATTTCAGGGCTGCCAATATAATGTTAAAATAAAAATATGAAATATAAAAGTTTTGATAGTAATAATAATTTCATAAATACAAGGTCAGGTCAATTAATTTGCCAGGCAGGTTGGAAGGAAGTTTCTATTAAAACTGATGTACATGAATAAGATGGTTTTAGATAAATTATTAGTTGGTTCCATTTACTTTCAACATTCATTCTATTATTTAACCAAATTATTAAAGCGATCTCTATTAGTACCTTTCTAAATATACTTTTGAGCCATTTGATCACTTTGGGTAAAAACTCTTTACAAACTTATAGGCCTAAACATGGACGTTGAAAATTTTACCTTTATGACTTATGAAAACTTCAATAAATAACTTTTCTTTATATCAACATTTAGATTTTTCTTTCTTTCTACTTTATTGTATGCCGGTACCTATTTGATTGTTTCTCGAAAACTTTATGAATATCTGTTAAATTTCTTCTATAAATAATTAAAGTCTGGCTTTAAAAAATATATTAAATGTGTTTTTGGTTAAAGTTTTCTCAACCCAATAACTCTTTTTATATATAGCTACACTATACATGTGTCAATTGCATTTCAACATTTTTCTTAATATACAAATTGGCCCATTTAATTTGTTAATGTTTTTCTTTCAATACCATAAATGTAGCTCATTTTACATATTTATGTTCTTAGTTTGTCTTTAAAAAATTATGTGAATTATAAAACTGACGAAAAAATTAAGCAGGCCTAATCATTTTTGTTCCAGAAAATACATTGGAAAACTTATTCGGATTAACACAAAGAACTCAGTACTTTAGAAGGATTAAAGACAAGCATCATCTTATAGAATCGGTATTACAACATAATAAAAATAAACATTCATCTGCGCATCAGCTTTTAACATCTCAGACCTACAAACAAATTAATTTTGATAACTTGATCTGCCAAGAAGAAAATGACAACCCACAGAAGCTACATCAACAATGGAGTGCAATAAGTTCTTCAAGATCCATAGATGATCATGTTACAAATAAATCACCTTCTGAAAATACATATCAATGTCCTCAGTGTGAAAAAATTTATACATGGAAAAAGTCTTTTGTACTACACTTACGTTACGAATGTGGCAAAGAACCTCAATTCCAGTGTCCACATTGTGCCTATAAAGCAAAACTAAAAGGAACATTGAAGAAACATATTATAGCAATGCATGGATATAAATGATAATTCATGCTTTTTGGAGGTTGAAATGTAAAATTGTAAATTATTGGGTCATTTATACTAGTTACAAAATGTTAATCAGAATATTTGCACTATGTAAAATAAATTAGTTGGTAGTTTTTCACCTATTAGTCGATACAGATAATATAACTATTCATTAAATTTTCACATGCAAGGTAATCTTTAAAGTAATTCGTATCTAATAAAACACAATTTTATGTTGAATTTGTTATCTTAGCATGTTGATGTTTACATTAATTTCAATAAATCTTTTGCTTTGAATGCTAATGTACATGTACAGATTTAAACATTCAAATCGCATCAGTCACAATACACACCAATATTGCTTCTTACAGTAAGTATAGTTTTGTACAATGCTGGATATAAATTATGATAATAGACTTAATTTGTTCATGTAAAATCTTTCTGAAATGTGAATTTGTTTTATAAAAATTTGTATTTCACAAGTTTTCACTCTTATTTAACCTAGCATCAATTTTTTTTTCAAAAAAAAAGGGGGTAGTAAGATAAACTCTCAATTTTGCATGTCATTAATTATTTTATAATAACTTAATTACATAGGTATACAAATTAAGAATACTACTCAAAGTGTTAACTTATGTTATTTATGTTTAATTGCATTCAAAACCTACTTCAGTGGTTGCATAGTAGAAGGTACTACTCTCGCAGTAGTTAGACTGCTGATGACTGTAAGATCAAGGTTTGAATCTCAGTTGGGTGTACTGAGGTTTTATTTTCCAAAATAGTTTTCCACTCTTCCTCCACTCAAATGTGGGTACACTTCCTCTAAATATAACCTTACTAATTTCTAAAACTATTGGTGTAAATAGTACTTAAAAGTGTATAACCCGAATGGGTAGTAAGACGTGATGGTAAAAAAAAATGCATTCAAATATAATTTTCAATTACTCTCTGGTAATTTAGTGTAAACATTATTTATGAATGGTTAAAACAAAATCATAATATTGACTCATGCTAAAATTGACCCTGGATATAGCGTAAAAAATGTTTTATGAAATTCCTATTAAAGTTGTTAAGATTGTCATCATGATAGTTTTATAGGTTCTTCGATTAATAACTTGGCAATGCAGTCACTTTAATAATTTTCTATGAACAATCTATTGCTCAGTTTCATATTTCAGGCATGTATACACTGTAATACTCTGAAAACAGGTTTTTTGGTGACGAATGAAAGAAAGGCATGAAAAATATTTTGCTTATATAGGTGAAACAGTCAAAAGTATTAAACACACATTTAGGTAAATGGTCCACCAGACAATTGTTCATAGTTACCTCCAGTTAGGGAAAGAAAAAAGTATCGATACTTTACTAATATCAATATTTTCCTTTCGATACTAGTATTTTTTTTTCCTCGAAACTTTTATTGATATTAGTACCCACACTCAGGTTTTGGATCGATATCTAAAGAAACAGCTTTCTTGTTGTCTTCATTCGTGCTGGGATTAAATGTTTACTAGGGTGAACTGTGGAGGAAGAACAATTTACACTATTTCTCAATTCTCACTCATTTTCTGCAGGACAAGCAAGAAGCGACTCTACCGTTCACTCTCGGTCAAGTGGCAAGTGGCGACCAGTCTACTACTCCTTCCTTCATCAATGAGCACGGTCATCACAAAGTAAACAAAAGAAGTGTTTGTAGTCAACTAAAGGGTGCCCCTAGCAGATGAAGCAGAAAAGTTTATGTGCGTTGTTTAAGCATCAACCATTCGCACTAAGCATTCAGCATACTACAACCTACTTGCAACCTACGCTCAAGATACCAGCCACAGTGAAAGGTTGTGACACAAAGAATAAAAGAATGTTTATCACCAGGGATCTTAATTTGTTCTACTCTCAAAAATACCAAGCCCAAGTGTCCTGACCGGGCTATCTTTACATTAGAAAAGTTGAACATTCAACTAATAACGGCAAGGAAGTTAGAGGAATGCTAAACGTTAATGCAAAACAAATAACATAGAATCAATATTGGCCTCACGGCTTATTTATTTTCAGTAGACAAAATAAACTTCAGAAAGGAAAACATTATAAACTTTAGAGTTAGCGATCAGAGCAGCGCAAGATTAAAGAGATTCCAATATACTAAACAAGAAGTTATATATTCTTTAATATCTATGTCTACTAAACAATATTCAAATTAGCAACCGAGTCGCATTTAACAGCATTTAAATAAACTTTTATAACATAACTAGAGGTGATATGCTCGTATCTAGCGTTGCACCTTAATGTCAATCAAAATATCAAAGTATCCCTTAATAATATTAAATATAAAAACCATTATCTAAGGTATTCTCCAATAACAATAAATATAAAAACAATTATCCAAAGTATTCCCCAATAACATTTGATATAAAAATTGATAAAAAATACTATTATTAATGCATGGACTCATTTCAAAATAACATCTATAGAATGAGAATTAAATTGCACCATAGTGCTCAAAGATTAAATAGAACAACATTGACTAGAAAAACAATCATCCCAAATCAGATAAAAAAGTTTAAGACCAAAAAAATGTCATAATCCCCCAGCAAATATCGATATACATTAAATTCAGTTAAACAAAATATATAAATATGTATTCGTATATCCAAAGATGATCCACTAGAATCCCTCCATGATTATAACTAAATTTAACTCAAGCCTAGGTCCCAAAAAGATATATTAAAAAAAACTCCAAAATAACGATAACTTATATTTAGGTAAGTCCTGACTGCTATTGGCAGCAAAGAGTGATTGCTCAATACTGGGCACTTGCTTATATCCATTTTAGTACAGCAGGGAAGATATGATGTAATCTTTAGCTAGTTAGTGCGTGGTTCTCTCATCGACACCTGGACATAACATCGAGAGGGGCCTCTATACGGGGGTAGGGAAACACACGTGATAGCATAGAGCGCCTCTTTCTTCGAGTTTTAGCACCTGCGCAGCATCCGCCACTCAGGGAAAGCGACACAGATTACATAGCACTCCGTGGCTTCATTCTTGATTTCTCGTCTAACATGAACGGCGAACAGTGATGTGTGTTGATGTGTGCGAAGGATCCATACATGGCGCTGGTTTCCTGGTAAAACAGGGTAAGCGTGTATGCACTTTTGTAGGTGGTGGAGGTTGGGTGGTGAATATGTTTGTAGCCACAGTAGTCCATTCCTTTATTGTTTGTCAATAGTCAATAATCTATCTTGATAGAGTATATAAACGACAAATGTTTAAAAAAAAAATGGCACATCCCAGTAGGGAATTATGGAAGTTTTTTTAAGAAGTTGGATAGCGAAAAAGCATCTTATTAAAAAAGAATTGAGATCTATACTTACTGTTATCAATACCTTCCTTTCGAAACTAGTACAGCATCAAAAAAAAATTTTATACTCTTTATGAATACAGTTTTGATACCACATCCCTACCTCCAGTCACATGTGCAGAAGAAACCTGGAGAGGAGCATGTTGGCTGTCACGAGGAGAAACAGGATTAAAAATGAATCTATCTAGGAAAGAGTGGAGGTACAGAAAATAATGAGGATGGAAAAGAAGAGTATACCAAAGAGAAAGATGGAGATAAAGTATGTAGGAAGAGACTGCAAGGGAGACCAAGAAAGAGATGGGAGAAGCAAATAACAGAAAATATTCAAGTGAGAGGAGAAGAATAGAAGAAACTAAAGGAGGAATAATGGTGGAAGTATAGAGGAAGATGGAAGCATTTTACTAAATTGACCTGGCCACAGGTTGGAAACCGTTGTTATTGTTGATGTTGTTGTTATTGATGATGATGATAATGATAATTCAACAAATTACTTCCCACAGATAAACTATTGGTCATGGTAATTTTATAATATATATTGGCAGAGTTAGTATACAATATAGACTATTAAGGTTTGTCTATTTTTACATTTTTCTCTGGAGAAAACTTTCGATCTAAATATCAAAATCATTTTGAGATACATTTGTAAACCATAATTTTTATAAGGAGCCCATTTTTTATTACCAACATTTATTAAAAGTTGCTAAAATTTGGCTTCCTAGAAATATGTTTTATTTGATATATCAATTATAAAAATTATCAAAAGCTTCCAATAATACTTTCTTTTGGATTATTGTATATATTTTCTCTTTACATTATAAAATAACAAATTAAGATTATAAATACAATTTTCTTTTTCACTATTGTGATGACATGAGTGTGCAGTAGAGTTTTGGATTTTGGTTCACACAAAACTAAAAACCGCTGATTTTCAATGAGAAACATACATAAAAACTCTGGTTTTCTGAATAGAGATTTTTTTTTAATCTGCTGTGCTCAAGTAAATGTAAACAAGTAAACACCAGCTTATAATTGATACTGTGGATCATAGATGTCACTATTAGTATCTTCTATAAACAGATGCAGGGAAATCCCTGGAATCCTCTGATTGTTGTGAGTGTATTACATTTTAAGTGTATATTTTAGCTATTTGTGATATTTGTTATGAAATATGCATGAGAAATGTTGAATTATTAGAATAAATAGTAGGAACCAGAGAAAATACAACTACACAGTGTTCACTACAAGATGAAACTCGTGCTCGTGTAGCCATAAAATATCTAATGAAAGCTCCCGAAAAATAAAATGACTAAAATCAATCATTAAAGAACAAATTTACAATGTTAAATAAAAGTTTCAACAAATGAATAGTCTTTATAATTTTACCAAGCACTTTTTACAATAAAATCTACATAATTTTGTTTTATTGTGACCAAAAAATGTTGTTGTAAAATTTATCTTGGATAATTTAAAATTAGTAGCCATATGTACTCATGATTCCTTAACTATGATTGTAAAAATTAGTAGAGCTGTGACACTTATTAGGCCTAAATAGTTTTTCAGAAAATAAATACGAAAAGAAGAATCACCAAAGTGATATTGACTCGAAAGGGCTTTATGCTGCCAATAGTACAATTACAACTGTATGAATGTGTATATAATGATGGAATAAATAGCCAGGCTATTATATTTGTCAATTAAGGTTATAGTCATATCTAAATATCATATTCTTTAAGCTCTCTTGAGTCAAAGGTGGCTTCGTTATCTGATAGCTCATGATCTAAATTGATCACTCATATGTAGCTGATGATTTCCTCATGTCCATCACAGACTCTGCCCTAAAATATAAGTGAAGAAATACCCTGGGCACAGGATGACTCATGGATAGCTCAGTGGTCAGAACATTGGCATACTAAGCCAGAGGTCCCGGGTTTTATTCCAGTGTCCAGGTGTCATTTTTCAATCTAAAGAATATATTCAGGTGCTGCTATGTATAACCGTAACTAACAAATATAATAGCTTGGCTATTTAATTCATTTACTCATTTCATTGTTTGTATTTTTATTTTATTTTCCTTTCTAAAGGGTTTTTAAGGTGGAGATGTTATATAAAACACAATTTCCTTGGGTAAAGAAAATAAAAATGGCTAAACCTTTATTTTAACTAAGGAAAAATAGGTTTCTACCACAAATTCAACCTTGTATGCAGTTTTATCATATGTGCTGAGTTTGACACAATGGTAGATACATGTGTGAAGTGATTTAACTAATAAGTAGTGCTAGTAATGCATTTAAACTTTGACACTAATGGATATTAATCACAATAACAAACAAACGTTCACTAACATACTCATGAAATAGCTAGCTAATCCCTGGAATAATCTCATCTGGTGTATATGGCTCGGTTTCTAATTTAGGGATATACAAAGACCGAGCAACATGTGTACAAGTAGTACAAGATACTGTTGTCACTGGGCTAGCGTCAAGTTGTGTTCCAGTGAGTGTCAAGGGGTTACACTTATAGAACGGCTCTACTTTAATTACGTGAACAATTATTATTATCATTATTATTATTATTATTAGCACCGCGTCTTACTACCCATTCAGGTTATACGCACTTACGCTAATGTGTAATGGTAGGGTGATTGTGAGATGAAATGGAGGACCTACAGTTTAACGTGGAATCCGAACCACGGTGGAGGCCTGGCATTCCCCACATTCACAAGATGTCTTGTCAGAGGTGAAGGAAGGGTTTGGTAATCAGATAAATGCCGGGACCGAGGATTGAACCCCGGCCGCCAGCACAGAAGTCTGACACCTTACCCCTAGACCACCAGGTCACCACGTGAACAATTCAGGGCTTTCAAAGTACAAGGGGTGTTTTTTTAAGCTATGACCATTTTGAAATAAAATAGGAACCTCTAAATATTTTTGGGCAATTTTTTAAAATCTTATTCTACATACCTTCAACTACTTTTTAACATAGTTTCGGTTGTTATTCAAACATTGGTCTTACAGTGGGATACGTTTTTGTAGACCCTCGTCATAAAAGTCTGCTGCCAGTACACCATCTGCATGCTCAGGACGGCCATCTGTAGTCAGTGACGATATTGTGCGTGCGGTAGACACCGACATTAGTAAAAACAGATGGTCCGTAATAGGGGGACGAGACATGGGTGTCCCACATGACTCCTAAATCCAAGCAGCAATCAATGGAGTGGTGATGAAAAATGAAATTCAAACAGACATTCTCAACTCACAAGATTATGGCAACCGTGTTTTGGGACAGACGTGATATTCTGCTGGTGAACTTCATGCAACAGGGGACAACAATAAACGCAACTGTGTATCGTCTGACCTTGATGAAACTTCACTAAGCAATCCAGAATAAGTACCACGACCTGCTGTCTGCCAGAGTGTTGTTATTTCATAACAAATCTTTTGTCTGGTAGTAATTAGATCCCCCCACCCCTACAGTCCTGACCTTGCACCTAGTGACTACCATCTTTTCCTACATCTGAAAAGGTCCCCCCCTCCACCCACTGGCAAGCATTTCCACACCTACGACGAAGTGAAAACGACAGCTCACAAATGGCTTTCCTCGCTGGCGGCAGACTTCTATGACAAGGTTCTACAAAAACTTAACTCACGATACAACAAATGTTTAGATAACAACGGAAACTATGTTTAAAAGTTGCTGAAGGTATGTAGAATCGGATTTTTAAAAATCCAAAAATATTTATTAGTTCCTATTTTATTTCAAAACGATCCTTACTTAAAAAAAAACACCCCTCGTATTAAAAACTAGCAATGTAAGTGATGCTAGGATGATAAATACTGGATTTTCATTTCTTGTTGATGTGGCCATTAGACCTAACCTCACGTAATTGCACTGACATAGATAGGAGTGAATAGGGATCAGTTATGGCATACACAATATGGAACTGAGATGAGGGCACCATCTAAGAGATAGCAAGGTGTCGGGATCACATTATACTAAGTATCACTAAGCATTTAGTATTGTGTTGAACGCAAGAGTGAGGGAGGTTGAAAAATTTTAGACATGTCTTTATTCTACCCAAATACGCAAATGGTGGGTTCATATCGATCAAAGGCGTTGAGGTGAGCCTTTTTAAGTGAGCCATAATATTAACAGTTGGCCCAAGAAGATGATGTGACCCTGCTATGTTAGGTGCACCAAGCTGGTAAAAATGTTTACAAAAACTAGGACATAACAAGAATTGTAGTGCAGTGAAGTGAATCTTGGACATGGTGAGGACATGGTGAGGTAGATACAATTGAAGTATATAGTGTGGTTGGTGTATTTTTGGAGTGCATATTAACTAGGGGTGTGTAAAGATCCATTTTTAAATGTGAAGCAAAGTCAAAGACAAATTCAAAGATAAGATTTTTGTTGTTATTACAAAATACTAACCCATATCGATGGACGCATAGTCTAAGCCACTACTCTCACAATAAACTGGCTGCCGATGACAGGGAGATTGTCGAGGTTCGATCCTGGTTGGGTGTACTGAGGGTGCTTATTTCCTAAATGGGTCTCCCCTCTACTTCCATGCAAATGCGGGTGCACTTATTTTTAATTTAACCTTCCTCCTCACTAACTCACTAGAATAATTAGTGTAGAGGTGTATAACTCGAATGAGTATTACGACACAGTGCTAAACAAAAATAGTAGTAAACACTACTTTTAATATTAAACTTACCCTTGTGCCAATCTAGGTCAGAGGTGCGCGGCATATTTTTCAATGCAGCCTCAGGTGTGGTGAATGAGAAGTGGAATTCACAACACCATGTTAAAATTGTACATTTAAAACAATAAACCCTGTTTGAACAAGTTTATTCAAAACGTGTAGACTTTGAATACTCAATTACAATTACCTCAGGCATTAAATATTTTTTAGCATCACATCTTACCACCCATTAGGTTATATGCTTATGTACTAAGTGCACTAGTAGTTTTAGGAAGTAGGAAGGTTATATTTAGAAGCAGTGTACCGACATTTTTATCTAGGGAGAGTGGAAAATAATTTTAGAAAAACCCCCCTGAGTACCCCGACCTATATTTTAACCTTGATCTTCCCATCATCGGCAGTCAAGTCTACTGCGAAAGTAGGGGTTTAAACCATGTAGCCGTTGAAGTGGATACGAAAATTGTTCAAATTGAAAATGTAATACCATTTAATGTGAAATTTGACAATCATTTTGTTTCCAATGATTTGCAAGAAATATAAAGTTACAACCAGTGCACGCTCTAAGGAAAATATTTATTTTACTGTGAGAGCTGGCAAACTCGAAATTGCCCCGCTTTAACGGCCAATTCGCTACTTGTGGTGATTGGTGACAAGGTTGCCCACCCAGGATCTAGGTAAAGACAAAGGTTTGAAAAAAATAAAATGACACTACCTATATTATTTTATACTGATATATCTAAATTTAGTATGCTTTGACCTTTAACTTTGACTTTTTGAAATTTTGCGCAGCCATAAGTCCATATCACTGAAAATAGGGGGGAGGGCAAGATGATCCAGGGGGCTCTCTTTGGTTTCCCCTCCATTCTCTTTTATTGTTAGATAGTAATGTAACATTCAATAGGGTGACCTGGTGGTCTAGGGGTAAGGTGTCAGACTTCTATGCTGGCGGCCGGGGTTCAATCCTCGGTCCCGGCAAAGATTTATCTGATTACCAAACCCTTCCTTCACCTATGACAAGACATCTTGTGAATGTAGGGAATGCCAGGCCTCCACCGTGGTTCGGATTCCACGTTAAACTGTAGGTCCTCCATTTCATCTCACAATCACCCTACCATTACACATTAGCGTAAGTGCGTATAACCCGAACGGGTAGTAAGACGCGGTGCTAATAATAATAATGATAACATTCAATACGTCCATCATGGGTGTTGGTATCGGGCTATTTGTCAGCTACTTGTAAGGGTTTGACGGCCAGTCAGGACATTTCTCGTAGGTATATTATAAGGAAATGAATGGCGATTTCTCTTCCAAAATAGGTCATGATGGGTAACACTAAAACTGAATATAAGTGTAGTCTGATTTCCATAGGAAGCTCATTATTTGAAAACTGGAAACTCATGTTGCCACAATGGAGGGAACAAATATTACAATTATTGTATTTATATTATTAGTCTGATTTGTTAGTAATGTAAACATAAATTATACAGTAATCCATTATTAAGTATTACTGGAAGTTTTTGATAACTGTTTAGAAGAAATTTATATTCAATAAATCAAAGAAGACATATTTACATAATGCCAAATTTGAGTGGCATTCATTCAATGTTTGTGTTCGAAATTGGACTTCCTATAAAATTCAGGGTATGTAAACCTTCTGTAGAACTGTAGTTTAGGTTTCATTCTATGACTTAATGAACAAGGATATATTAGCATATAAAACAACGCGTGGGTCTTGTTCAGTGTAGTAATATTATGGATAACAATGGAGATTTTATTAGTGATTTGTCCCGATGCATTCTAATTCATAATACAGTAGTAAGTACCATAGACTTGGGGAAGCTTATAATAATAAAAAAAAAGTGTTGGGTTTTTAATTTGCTTGTGTTAAAGATGATCATTTGATAAAGGGGAATAATAGTGTATGTGAAAAGATTCAAACTATTTCACTGTAAGGCAATTTTATTAATAACTTAATTAAACAACCACCCGCCTTGGTGGCATGGTTAGCTAACGCTCTAGTTTCATATTGAGTTAGTTTGACAAATTACAGTGATATCGAGGTTCGAATCTCTGTCAGGTGAACTGAGGTTTTTTTTTTCTTAAATGGTTTTCTACCCTCCCTCCACACAAATGTGGATTTTCTCCCTCTAAATTCAACCTTACCATATTCCAACCCATTAGTGTAATTAGTACTTGAGCGTATAAGCCGAACGGGTAGTAGGTTGCAGTGTCATAATAATAATTAGACAGCCATCTTGTCAATATTTATACATCATTTTTAGCTTCTTTTTCTTTAATTGAGAAGTTGTTGGGCTTTTACCCTTATGCTTTATATAATAATTTCCAAAAATAGCAAACTTTTTCTCTGCACTTAAAATTATATTTACAAAATATATTGTGAGTTATGATTTATGTATAAGTGTTATATGATTTTTTGTTTAGATTATGAGAATAGTTACCTCACTTTTATTAATATTGTGTGGCACAACTAGTTATAAATCTATATAGTAATTATTATTTATGACAACAACCTTTTACCGAAAACAAATAAAAAATGGATTTACTGACTGAAGAAGTACCAGAATATTATATTGTTTAAGTTATCTAATTTATATACGTATAAACTTTGTGAATTTGTAGCATAGTGTTTGATGTAAAAACAGGTTTTACAACTTAATTTCACTAGACCAAATGAAACTATATTATTAATAATATTGTTTATTTTCCAAAAGCTTATGTTACATAGAGTTCACTTCCCAGCTACAGTTTACATTCTTGTAAAGAGTTGTATTCTAACTAGATTGAATGTATTTTTGAAAGCAATGATCATTAATTTAGGATAACATTTTTTTGTTCACAGGAGTAACATTTCGGAAATCGTCATCGCAATATTTTTCACGACTAAAAAATAAATTTGGCCCTTCAGATGACTCTGCTTGGGACATTTCACACTTTATGTCATCTATTCAGAAACATAAATCAAGTGTAGTGGATGAACACCTTGATGAAACCGCCAATATATCTCCGGCCACTGGTGCTCAAATGTCAAACTATAAACATCAAGCACTAAAGTGTTTTGTATGCCCTTGGTGTGCTAAAATATATCAGAGAAAGCAATCTCTTTACCTCCATCAGAAACACGAATGTGGTAAAGAACCACAGTTTTTTTGTCCGCACTGCTTTTATAGAGCTAAACTCAAAGGAAACTTAATGAAACATATAGCAGCAAAGCATAACATAAAAATGTAAACAAAGATTTAATAAATGGGTGGACATCTGAGAATTGTTATCAGTGTTTTATTTCGTGTGAATTTTTTTTCTTCTGAGCCCATATCACTAACAACTAACCAGTATAGTAATCTTATTATTAATAAGTGTTATGTCTTTTGACAGGTTATTTTCCTTGTCCAAAGTGAGTCTTCCAACATGTCCTATTGGCATCTTCCTTTATTTATATCCTAAAACTTAATCTTCTTTACTAACCAACGCCGTGGTGTCAGTGCTCCTGGCTACAAGCCTAGGGGTCGATTCCTGGCTGGTAACTTGGATATTTTTCCCAGAATGAGAGTCACCCCAACGGTCACCAGGGTTTGGTTAGTTAGGCTAAAGTTAGGTTCAAGAGTTTCCACACCCTCATACTCAGTATCACCATCATCTCATCTTATCGGGACATGGAAAGAGCCTCCACAGAAAGGATGTAAGATTAGTACAGTTGGGCGTCCCCTGGACAATGGTACATTAGTACTGGCTAATATTTTCCAATACTGTGCTATGAATGATGTAGCCCTGACACATAATATAATATATATATTCTTTACATGTATAAAGTTCAATCACTTGCAACTATATTTGAACTAGAGTTATTGAAGTATGGTTGGATGAATTATTAATTTAATATCAGAAAAATTGATATCTGCTAAATAGCTTTTTTAATTTTAAAATAAGCGTATAACTCGAACGGTAGTAAGACGCGGTGCTAAATAATAAAAATTTTAAAAGAAGAATTTCTCGATTTTGTTATCTTTTTTTAAAAATATATATATATTTTAATAATTGTTTTTCTGACAACAACTACATAAAACCACGCTACAGTGCAACTCTTTGTTTAAGTTGTATTATTTTCCTAAGTTACTTTTATCCAAAAGGTGAGACGAACTCTTGAGGTTAAGCTTCCCAACAATCAATTAATACATCTCATTCATGCTGTGTTTACCTCATCAGCACTATCTTTCTATCAATCATTAATAATATCTACATATTTAAACAAACTATCTCACTCTCTGCTAAATTATATATAAAACTTTGTATGATATTGATCAAACCTCATGGGTAAAATACCTCTGTTAAGTGCTGTCAAGTTAATGACTTGTTGTTTTTATTAAGTTTATACTGAAATGGTAGCCAGATCAATACATACTTTTATTGATGTGTGTATAACCCGAACGGTTAGTAAGACCCAGTGCTAATAATAATAACTTGTATTGATCCTTTAATTTCTCATTGACAAATATTATTTCAAGTTATTGTTGCATCCATTGTTCTTCAATTGTTTAATCAATACAATACAACTTTTTTGGAGTGAGAGAGCGTCACCGCTTTAAGATTATTGAGATTACACCCCTGTCAGACTAGTTTGTCTATCACTTGGATAGCTCTAGAAATTATTACTCTCTGGTATGTGTTCCCATGATAATTATGAAGCCTCACAAAACTTTCTTTGATAGTTCACCACCACCACATTACTTAGAGAAAACAAAAACATCTGTGCCGGCACAGTCTAAGGTGTCGATCTAGGAATAGACTGGATTGCCATTGATGGGCAGGATAGGGTTGAATCCTGGCCAGATGTAATTAGGGTGGTTTTCCCCTAAATGATTTCCAACTTCACCTCCACACACATGAGAAAACATTTTCACCAAACGTTAACTTCCTCATATCTATTCTTATAGTGTAAATATGGGGGAATCCCATATGGGTGGTAGGACACGGAGCACAAATTAAAAACCAACACAAGTCATATTTGGTAACTTTGTGTGTTTGAGATGAGCTGTGAGAGAAATAAGTGTTTTTTGTGTGTGTGCTTAAGTGTCTTACTAGTCGCTTGGGATATCTGCATAGTTACAATAATGGGGTAAGGATGGGGATGGTATAATCTTATGTTAAGAGAGAGCAGGGAAAACCATTTAGGAAAAAACACCCTCGGTACACCCATTTGAGATTCAAATCGCACCTATCATTGGCAATACACTCTTGTTAAAGTGATGCCTTAGACCAGGCCTGTCAAACTCATTTAATAAAAAGGTTCACATAGGAATACAACCTCAAGTCACAATCCTTGTTATTAAAAGGAAATTTATATCAAATGTTAATACATACTTTTTTTATATATACATTTGTCTTTTATTGGAGCGGTTTTCTGCTACTGTAAATTCGTTCAAATTTTGCATGTGCTGGTAAAAAAAAACCTTTCGCCGATAGTGAGTTCTTGAAGGAAGCCTTTACTGAAACTGCTCTAGAATTATTTGACCAATTCAAAATAAAGATTTATTTTGTAACTGTTATTGATTCTGTTAAACTATCACAGTGCACTATGACATGTATAGCATATTTGAGCCTAAGGCTATATATTTAATCAATAACTTAAAGCAGCTGTAGCATCCTTTTTTTCTAACATTTTACAGATTGATAAATCAAATGCTATGTAGGCACAGATCATATAAGCTTTTTGTGAACATGAGCGTCAATGATTTTTAAAATAGAAGAATTTTTGAAAATCATACTAATAACCGGAACAATCACAGGAGCAGATATTTTTGACAAATTTAAGGATTACATGATCAAAAAAAACTTGCCTATTTAAAAATGAATCAGCATAACCATGAATGGTGCTCATGAATTGACAGTCATTCATAAGTACTTTATTTCATTATTTCAAAGAGTTTAACAGTTTTCATAATTTCTGAAATCTCATTGTAAAATTCACACTTTGTGGAAAATGCTTAGCTATGGAGAGTGTCATGAAGGTTGGTTTTACTAAATGTTTACAGCACCCGGGCATTGAACATTGAGATTGTTTGGAGGGTTTACTGAAGAACTGGACTGTCAGTTTGGAGAGCAACTTCACCCTATGGATAGACTAAATAAGGTTAAAGGCTTTAAGCAAGTCAAATAATACTTTCTCAAATAAAATATTTTCTAAAATAAATGGATATTATTTACTACTCGATATTGAAGTAACCGAGATAGCTAGTATATTTTTCCTTCCTTCTTGACACCACAGTTTAATAGACTAAATTTGGAACTGCAAGGTAAAGACAAAAAATGATAGACATGATTAAATCATTATAAGGAAAATTGACATTTTGGGGACTCACATGTCAATAAAGAGATTTTAAACACTTTACTTCCTTCAAAAGGGTGGTTAGTAATCTTTATTGTAAAATCTTTGAGACAAAAAACAATTAAAAACCATAGATATGAGAGTCGAGTTTACTTGAATGTTCACAAAATTTGGAAAGCTATAACTAGTTGCAAGACTTATTTTAAACTTATCTCCTCCTCATGATGTTGAAGATAAATCACAGGAAGTTCATTATTCTCTAATCATCTCTAAATTGGAAATGAAAATAATCACAACTAAAAATTATGTTGAACTGGAAACATTCTGTCTTTGATGAATAGGGCCTATCCAGTATTCAGAAGTATATGTACTTCTTATGTTTCTCGTATTATATTTTGAATAAGATATGGTAAAGGTGTATAGAAACACAAAAAAGAGGTGAACACAATATGGCTTTTACAATGAAAATAAAAACACAGTTCACACTTTACACTGCTGCCATTGGACAAAGAGGTAATGATGAGTTCTGATATAATGAAACCTTGGTTGAGGGATTGGGCAGTGACGATCAATTTTCTTTAAGAGGCAACTATTTCCTCTTTATCCAATGAATTGTGTTATTCTTTTCATTGTAAAAGCCATATTGTGTGTGTCCCTTTTATGTGTTTTATGAAAAGCATCAAAACACAGCTTGTATCTGCTGTTGATGTCAGAGTATAAACTTGCACTTACATATCTATGTTTTGCATCTATCTCTCTTTCTCTCTCTTTGTTTGATTATTAGATACCTCACCACTAAAACAGAAGCACATTAACCAATTATGACCAATCAAGTTTATTTTGGTCACTCAACAATTATGTGAGAGATTTTTTTTATTTGTAAGTTTAAAAGATTCAAAGTTCAACTTTTTACTAGCATGTCATTTTATTGTGTGATCAACTGGAAATTGTCGTGCAATCGACTGGTTGCTGACCATTAGTTGGTCTATGCCCTACGGCATCACTCACAAGAGACTGAACTACTGCTGATGAAGAAGAGGGGGCAGGCTCATATTTGAATCTGGGTTGGGTGTTTGTTTATAAATGGTTTCCAACCCTCCCTTCACACAAATGTGAGTACATTTTCTCTAAATTATGCCTTCCTCCCCACACCATTAGTGTAAGAATGTGGATAACCCAAACAGGTAGAAAGATTAAGTGTACAAAAAAAAACTTTGTTCTGATAAATTATATGGTGTAAATTTATTAAAAGATAAACTTACATAAGCATATTAATAGTATTAACGAAATAAACAATAAATAATCAAATAAAAATTATCTAAAACATTTATTTACGCCATATAGCACTATATGGGTATTTATGAACATAAAATTTACTAGCTCTTAACGCCTTTCTGTGAAACATTTGTGAATACAATTTTATTACAGTTGTTAAAAGTGTTACTGAATCTCAAAATCCACATTATTAAGGTACCAGTATCTGAAATGTACCTAGATTATAATGTTTACAACCTTCAAAACACGCCTAATGGATTTTAGGTGGATGCAATTTGTGATATCCAAATACAAAGACAAGTGAAATTAAATTAAATAGAGCAGACAAAACAGAGCCAATTACTATTATCACAAATATTACTAAAATAATTTTATCTCTAATTCAGATAGGTTATTTTAATATACACATATTCACATTAGATTTTTACTCTTAAAACAATTTTTAAAATAAACTTTTCCATAAAAAAGTTTTCAAAAATCCAACTATAAAGTTGAAAACAGTTTAAAATAACACTTTATTAGGCCTATTGCTATTTAAACTTACCGTAACTCATTAAAATTTAAGTTATCAAACTATTTAAATAGATTTACAGTAATTCTATTATGAACCAATACGAAGTTCTTGAGTTTGAGTTTTTATTATTGTGTTGGGAAATCAAGACTATAACACAGATATTTTATGGGAACATTTTCCATGTTCTTCTAAACTTAATATATTTTGAGGTCATTTTATTGAAGTAATTCTAAATATTGTTTTTGATAAATTATTTAAATAAATCATGTAAAAATACAAGTTAAAAATAGGTTATTTAATCTGATTGAAAGTGAAGAGATCTTTTCTGATTTCATAAAATTATATGGTTTCACCATTTTAAAGCTAAATTAAATATTGGCATGATTTGGCCCTTGTGGTTCTTTTTTTTCAGACCTATCAAAACCATGTGTATTTAATCTAAATTTTAAAGCTAGTGACTACCAACATTGTTTCAATTGTATTTGTTTAAGCTTGACTTAAACAATGCTATAAAATATGTTTATGTTTGTAGATAAGTAGATAAAGTAATATTTTGAATATTAAGTTTTACCATTTCTTTGTTCATGTTTATGTTTATTGTATTCTTAAATCATTTACATTGTTAAAATTGGCACACAATAGTATTTGATCATACATCCAAAACATTAGTAGATACTTGACCTGCCATTATGTTTTCTGAGTTTGCTTTGGAGTAAGTGTGAAATATACTACTAAGAAGATAAATATAAATTCTTTATTTTTGTTACAGAGAGTACATTGGAAACCTTATTTGAATTACCTAAAAATACTCATTACTCTCAAAATAAGGGAGACAAGGATCACTTCATATCAATTGTATCATCTATACATGAGAAAAAAAATTCATTTGGGAAACAATTTTCAACATCTCAGGTCTACAAACAAGCTTTGAATCAAAGAGTCATCTCTTCCAGTTGTACCAGTTTGGGAAACATCATCCAGCAAGAAGAATATGACAACTCACACAGATTACCACAACAATTTAGTACAATAAGTTCATTAGCGGCCAAAGAAGATTTTGTTCAAAATACATCACCTTTTCAAAAAGTATATCAATGCCCTCATTGTGGGAAAGAATATAAATGGAAACAATCTTTCGTATTGCACTTACGTTATGAGTGCGGCAAAGAACCTCAATTCCATTGTCCGCACTGTGATTACAAAGCAAAACGAAATGGGACATTAAAATATCATCTTAAAGCATTGCATGGATATGAAAATTAAAAAATACATAATTTACAGGTGTTAATATGGTAGTCTATTAAGCATTGTAAAGCCAATGTGAGGCTCTACAGTCTAACTAACAGTTTTTATTGAGTTAGGTAAATTGGATCTAATGAATATGCCATATTGATTTGAAAGTTCACCACAATTTTGTTTTAAAAAATTCCTCAGAAATTTTTGTTTTTTATTAATATTGGCATGTTAAATTATACTTTAATTCAAGTGAGTAAATATTTTATTTCCAAGTAAGCGAAAGCCCAACAAAATGGTTTTAAAATCAGTATTACAAATGAATTACCTATAAAATAACCAAAAACAACATTGCATCACTTAAAAAGCATTGTTTGTCTTCTATAATGGCAGGATTACAATCAACTTAACGTTAACTTGAGGTTTACTTAACATTCACTTAATGTAAAGAAACTAGTGTGCAATCAGGATTCATGTGACATAAAGTAACAACTTGAGAAAAACACAGACAAGGAATCTGGACTGTTTGAAAAAAAATTGTTCACTAAAATTAAACCCAATCATTCATAAAGTGTTAGAGTTTGCAAAACATTGAAAATAAAAATGTACATAGCGAAGAATTTGTCTGCTTACCATAAACAAACAAAGCCCTATTGACATCACTGGTAGTATTATTAGCTAGCTATAACAAGTGATACCTTCACTTAACGTTCCTTTATCATGAAAGTTCTCCCCAGACAACTCTAAAGTTAAGTGACCGCAAAGTTAACTGCATTGTAATGGCTTCTGTTTAAAACACAAGGAGAAACTTTATGTTACATTAAAGGTAAGTGAACGTTAAGTTTAGTGTAATCCTGGCATTACTTTGTGACAAATAACTAACAAATTCAAATATGTTTCTTGCCCTCCTGTATTTACAAACAAATCACAACATAACCCCACTTTGAATTTGCTAAACATCGATACTTTTCACCAGAAATTGTTAATATTTTGAATCAATGTCAATTTTTGTATAATGTTTTAGACATGTAACTTCATTGACAATCAAACTTCTTTGCATAATAAAAGTATCCTATTTGATAAAAACTATTAAAATCAAGACCTATTAGTTGATATCATTAAAGATAATTATAGTTTTGATTGTAAATGTGCATTTATCTAATTAGGTACCTACCTATATATTACCTTGGTAGGTTACACTGAAAGTAGTTCATAAATTTTATTCCACTAGCTCTGCTCTACTTATGTGAAGTAAAATAACTTTATTATTTCTTTTTTCAATCATTTGTTTGTAGATCACCAATAATTGTATTTATTGAATAATTAATATATAATCTTATATATTGTTGGCCTAATTATTTGAGTATTATGATTAATGTTTATATTAATTAGATTTATTAATTACTACACTGTTTTTACATACACAATCAACTGTTTAAATGAAGTAAAACCTTTGCCTATAAGTTAATCAGTTTTCTTATAGATGCCATGCCATTAGTGGATATAACTCTCTTAAACTACTCAAACTAAATACAATTTATGGAGAGAGTGGTTTGCTTTTACCATAAAGTCAACAGCATACACCTCATAATAGAAGGGGAAACCATACTGTGAAAAAATAGCCCTATTACAGCCAATCATAATTAAACCTTAACCTCTTGGTTTCAATCTGCATGTTTGAACTATATATGATGAGCAGTATTATTTGCCAGTTTTGAGATTTAATAATTAATTATCAGGTGTGTGTGAAGGTTACTTTTTAAACTTAAGGTGAATTTGAAATAAAGGTTGAAATATGCAAAGCAAGTGTGAAATTGAAGTCAGAGATAAGATTTTTGTTGTTGACAAACAATACTATTTTTAGTTGCTAAATTATCCAATAGCAACTGCATCTAGGAAAAGATAAATATTTAAAGAAAAAACAAAACCCACTGTATTATTTTATGCTAACAATATCAAAATTTATCAATGCTCATTTATTTTTCATGTTTAAATACAGTTTAATAGCAGTTATAAAAATAGTGAAATATGAAGTATTTAGTAAGATATCTAAAATTGGTTAAAAATACATAAGTTTTCTTCTACCTTGGAAATGTTAAAAAATATCAAAGTCGTAATGAAGGAAATTGACCTCTGTCATTGAAATTTTGAATCTTTGTACATCCCTATTATTAATATCAAGTGTAGAAATCGTATTATGAGTATAGCAGGATCACTGGATTAATCTTACTAAAATCACAATATTATTATGATTTATGTTGATATGTAGCATATTTTTGACTAAATAATATGTAAAGCCATATTAATGAATACAGTGGCGGCTTTTAGCTAATATTAGTGGGGATGCTGCTAACACGAGAAGCGAAGCAGTGCATTTTACACTTCACAGCCGTAAAGCCAAATTTTTCGTTGGTGCCTTTCAGAATTAAAGCTACGAATATATTTCTTGTTGTTGCCTTTGCCTGGCTGAGATATTAGAATATCAGGTGCTGAATGACCTCTTCTTAGCTGTAACTTTCTCATAGAGAGATAGCTATGAAAACTTAAGCTGTTGAATTTCACATAACTTATTTCTTGGGGATGCAAGGCCATAGTTAAAGTTTTATGTTAAATAAAAGAACCGAAAAAATGAATCTAATAGAATATCTAGAAGCATAATAATAATCTAATTCTACATTATTCTACACTTTATCACATTTAAAAAATATGGTACACGTTTTTAAGAACAACACACACCGAGTAAAAAAAACTTCCTTCCACCATCACGCCAGAGCCAGCACTGTGAGAGCAACAGTGCTCTCTCTACCCGGAAGTCCCGCCTTCCTCCCTACCTCCCCTCATATATGCGCATGCACACAACAGTCAAACACCATGTCACTGGCACTGTGAAGTGCACAGTTCCATACAAAGATTTTTGTACCTTTTACATAAACTGGGGGATGGCTACTGAAGTACTGACATTAAGCTTAAGGAATATATATTGTACTGCAAAAACAAAGAAATAATTAAAGAAAAAAGGATTCATTATATTAAACGTTATCGATGATACCAAGTGGAAATAGGGGGTGCTGCAGTTCTGCAGTGCCTATACACGAGCCATCACTGAATGAATATTAACTATGATTAAATATTTCTAAACTTATAAATAAATTAAATAATTTAGGCTCTATCTTCATAGAGAAAATAATTATTCCAATTGCATATATTACTATTGTGACTTGAATTTGTTAAAAGATAAACTTGGAAGTATATCAACATTATCACCAAATAGAACCTATCTAATTTATTTATTTATTTACTTCATCCAACACTTAGTGAGGGTTTCTGAACATACAGTAGCCCCATGGCTTCTTTGGTGCTGACTGACAGCTCACAGCTGACAGTTGACATCTTTATAAAGTTACCAGAACCATATTACATATCCCTACGCTGAACCAGATGATCTCCAAAACATGTGTTTAGCATCTGTCACTTTTGACAGTCGAAATTTAGATACATAACTAAATGTTGACTGTCAGAAGTCAGCTGTGAGCTGTCAGTCAGCACCAAAGAAGCCATGGGGCTACTGTAGGTTTTACATACTTTAAGTTGTAATCAAAATATTTTGGTTGCAATATTTTCTTATTTAACCATCCTAAAAAAGTTTCTGCAGCAAATTTACAATAGCAATTCCATTCAATCTCACTATTTCTATTTTAACATTTAGTGATATACCATCTTTCAAACTATCTATGAGGTGTGGATCTATCCCAGAAGATTTTTTTAAAATACATAATAAACATTCTTGGAAGGATGTAGTCCTATCAACTGAGGTCTACTTTAAGAGCCCATTACACTGTCGATTAACCTGTAAATAAGACAGAAGACTCTGCTCAAACTAGAAAATGTATTGAAATGCAATTTTCTGCCTAATTTTGAAATAATTTTGTTTAAATTTTGTTGTGATTTTTAAATATGTCACTGTAAAACGGTTTAACTAATTTAAATTACACTGTTTTTTCAAAGTAGAATACAAAATTTCATATTTTATTACATCGTAACAATGTGATGCCTTGTTCGAGCTGTATTGCGTGCCTAAGTTAGGTGCCATCCATGTGACATGTGCTTTAAGGTGTTTTCTTTAGCACTGCGCCTTACTACCCATTCGGGTTTAACGCTTATGTACTAAAGTATAATGGTTTTAGGGATTATAAAGGTTATGTTTATATGAAGTGTACCCAAATTTGCATGGAGGGAGGGTAGAAAACTGTTTTAGAAAAACCACCCCCAATACACCTGATCGAGACCATGCTGCCACTGAATTGAATTATTTTCTTTTGAACAAAGTTTTTAGTTGAATTTCATGAGCAGAAACTATATAGGTAAGTGTCCGTGTTTGAATATGACCACTATTAATTTATATATTGTCATTAACATTTGACTGTGCAACTTTAATAAAGGTAAAACATAAATCAGGCTTGGCATTGGCTATAAAATTAAAAATCTTATTCCTTGAGTTTAACACATTCCTTTTTATTAATGTCAATGTGATCTTGGACTGTGTAATGATTATTGTTTCAAAAACTTTGAGAACAAAGAACCAAACATTGACACACTTTTGTCCTTTTTTGTGTCTGAAGCCAAATTTTATAGGAGCATCTTTTTAACTTTATAAGTAGAATTTAGTAAAAAAATAAATTATGACCATAAGATAGATATTAATGGCAGGTATTTAAATATTTTCGTATAATATTAAATGTTGTGTTTAATTTACTTAATGATTAATTGTTGACATAATTTACAATGATGAATGAGAATTAGAAGGATAAACGAGAAGTTTGATAAGGTCATTGTTTAGCAATGGGAATATTTCTTTTGAATCAAACCTTGCTTGTCAAAAGATGTTATCAGCATAACTTTCACAGAGTATTTCATCAAACAAAACTTCTTGGGTCTTAATGAAGGTTGATGTCCAATGCATGCTTTGCCTCTTTGTCCCGGGATCGTACTGGAACACCCACGAATCATCACCAGTGAGAAAATTAGGATTGCCTTCACAATTTTCTATTAAATCTTGACATGACGCGACTCCTATCTGCATTTGTTCGTCTGTGAGGTGTGTGGAATGACCTTCTCACAGGTCTTCCTCATTCCTAAATCATCATGCAGAGTTTGCTGAGTGTTTTTTTTATTTATGTGGAGCTATTTATTATAACATTATTTTTATATTTGCTCATCAATCTTATCACAATTTCACAACCATATCTTCATTTCGAGAGGTTGATGAACGACCACCACTCAGGTAATTTTCAAAATCCTCACGTCTATCTTTAAATTATTTAAGGCATTCAAAAACTGTAGCATAACATGGGAATATTAATCATAGATACATTTAATAATATTTAGTAAGTTTACATTGCAGTTTTACCTAGCTTCACACAAAAATGATGTAATCTATGCTCCATGGCAGTCACAACAATGGACAGAGACTCGACAGATTCTATTAACTTCTACTCACAAACTAACTGTTATAGGAGTAAGAGGCTCACAGCATAGTGTTACCAAATGTTTAACCTACAAGATGTGCAGGTGTTAACTTTTCTACTACCAGATGCCTGCGTGAGTCCATGAACTTTACTGTACCACCACATGTTTGTTTATGAATCCATTTTGTAGGGATGGTAAATTAATGTTTCTTAATTTATTCTGTATTATGAATCTCTCTGGCATTATCATTCAAAACAATTAATGTAAAACCATGTCCAGCTTACCCAGCTGGAATTTAAAGTGAATCCTCTCACAGCTTAATCAAACATGTTACAGCTCCTCTGCAAATATTCAGCGTGTTGTTTATTTTCAGGTGATATGGCTATTTTTGTGATGTTATCTGTTTATGTTTACGGTTTTCATCTGTTAAATAATCCCACAAAACTTGTGGATGGCCTGTAGGAGTGAAACTGTGCCTTTGTTGTTTTAGAACGTAATAATTTGTTGCCCACTGCCTCCATACTTCAACATATTACTCATGGAGGATAAGGATGACTTTCTTAAAGACTTTAGAAGGCAAGGTTAAAAACTTTGCGTTTTTTAGAAATACTTACTCAAGTAAATGTTATTTTTAAACACACGTCGGACTTTTGACTTAAGAATGGCATGCATCTTATCACTTTGATTCAACTGATCATATTTCAGTATTTTCTGGAGGGACGAGGTTCTTAAAAGAGGTCATTTTTATCATATCTACCTATTTGTAAATCACTCTGGCCCATGCAAAGTGTATAACATCTATCATTCCCCTTGAGATAAATGATAAAATTGAGTGATAATTTTGTTTTACAGTTTATTATCTACAATATTATTATATCCTTAAAGCTGTACATTGATCAGGTGAATTGTTACAACATTTATAAGAGGTCTTCAATTTGCTCGGCTGCCATCTTTGTTGGCCATATGGAGAGTAGACTTTTCATACATTAAAATTTGTTTTAGCTTCAACTTATGTGGAAAATATCAACTTTATAGTAATTTATGAGAACCAAAATCAAAGAGTTTCTAATCTTTAAAATGTATCTTAGCTATCCTTTCAGCCCTTGTTCCATAAATATGTATGTTCACTGTACGGTTTGTATACACATGTACCAACATTCAAAATGCGTGTAATATTTGGAAACATTTATTTTGTATTTTAGTGGAGATATATTTTGATCATATTTATAAAGAAAAGCTAACTCTACCTATTGTTCCAGAAGTGAAAACGAAGGGACTCGGTTCATTCTTGAGGAGAGCGGCCGGTGATATCGTCATGGAAAATATGGGCTCAGGCTCATTTGCTTCATCTTCATTATTTAACATTGAATCTTCAGTTGGAATCTCATCATCAGCTGGCAATTCTTTCTTATGTAACGTACAGGAGCAACCATTTGTATGTCCTCATTGTTATAAAGGTTATAAATGGAGGACTTCTTTAAACTTTCATCTCAAATATGAATGTGGCAAAGAGCCACAGTTCCAATGTTCTTTTTGTTCTTATAGAACTTATTTTAAAGGAAACTTAAAGAAACATACAAGTCGTAGACATAAAGATGAATAATTTAAAGAGTGTTGTTGCAGGTATTGTTTTATTCTGAGATACATGATATGTGAGGGATTGAATAAATATTGTATATCATTCACCCTTATATTTAACCAATGTGGGATTATATGTTCTTAAAGTAGTACTTTCATCCTTTTAAATTGAAAATCACTTTGTTATATAAATAAATTAAATACAATTAACTGTTCCATAATTTTTTTACTTAGTATATTATCATCATCATCATCATCAACTTTTTCCAGCCTGTGGCCGGGTCAGTTCAATAAAATGCCTCCATCTTCCTCAATTCTTCCATCATTCTTCCTCCTTTAATTTCTTCCTTTCTTGGTCTCCCTTGCAGTCTTTTTCCTACATACTTCTCTGCCAATATTTTCTTAGACATCCTCTCTTTTTCCATCCTCAATAAAATCAGCATGCTGAAATACCGTAATAATCTAGTTTCTAAATATAAATATATAATATATTTTTGCACAGTTTTAAAGCATATTACATATATTGTATACACACTTTTGTAACAACGCTACTTTTAGTAATGATTACTTCTAGAGACATTTTTAGTAATCAATTATATGGGAACATTTTACTAACTGTAAAAATTACATATCTCTGAAATTATTTACAAAGAGCATTGACCTAACCATCAGTTAAAAGTTTCTTAACCACACCAGTCAACACATAGTTTAGTGTGTCATTATCATGTTGGACTGGATTGCCAATGACAGGGAGATCAGGGTTTGAATTCCATTAGGGTGTACCTTCCTAAATAATGTTCTAATTTCTCTCCGTGTAAATGCGGATAAATTTCCTTACTCATCCATATTCCATTAATGTAACTAATTAATGCACGTGTGTAAGCTAAATGGGTACTAAGATGCAGTATAAAGAATCCAACAGTTTCTAAGTCGATAGTCTTATGGGAAATGTAATCGCCGTGCATTGATGTATGTGGCGCTGGTAGTGGCAGAACCTCGAAACACTCAAATGAAGGTAATGGCTGAAACACGTGGCTAATCATAGCTTATTGATGTTACAATCATGTTTTAACATTGTTTGACTATGCTAATTTCGATATAAGAAATCAAGAATCCTCACAGTATGAAATAAGTGCTGCTGATGTTCAAATCATAATAACACTAATAAAGACATAAAATTCGACATTTTACTTGACAGGAATGGAGTGAAGAAAAACAAACCAAGTGGATTCAAATAGGCAACAGAAATAATATAGATCTTTTATCTATATTTATCCTGACACTTTCTTAAACATGAGTAAAACCAAGAACCCTGTCAAGAAACCAATCAATCTCGATAGTTTTAGGATATATTTGTAAACTAAACTCTACATACATTAACCTACATGGTTCCTAAAGCAATAGTTGAGATTTAATCTCTAAACTGTTTATTTAGGACAAACTAATAAATAGTTTATCTGAGGTTTTGTTATTTCCGATTTGTAAAGCTTAGCACTTTGTACTACATGACATAGCTCTACTTTGTGCAATAAGATATTGTCACTGCTTTTTACACTAAATATAATAGTTTTATAGGTCTTTTATTCAATGGTGACACAGTGATATAAACTATACAAGCCTAAAATATAAATATTCTTATCCTAACCTTGTTGGCATTTTGAAGATTAAGTTATAGACTAATTTGGATTGAGTAGCTTATAGTTATACAATTATAAATGAAATCTAACGATTTAGTTTAGGCTAACACATTTTCTAGTGTTTATTTTGTGTTGGACTTAGTTTGGATACTATTAACATTATAACACACAGCTGCCTTAAAACTTTTAATTTTACATAGTTGAATTTCAGTTAATTTGGTTGTATAACTTGCTTTAAATAAGCCTTATCCTTTTTCAAAGGATTGCTGGGAATAATACCCAGTATTGTAAACCATTTATAATTATTATTTTGCCCATATCTGTTGCGATACTATACATTTGTTATCAAATGTGTCATCTAAGAGTTTCAAAATTTTACCACATTATTGTCTAATACATTTCTTTCACTAGAATCATCAATGTCTAAGGAAAGTACCTATAGTGAAGTGGATATTACAGTAGGCCTGCCTACACATGACATATACATATTGTTAGCCGTCAGATACTTATACATTATTCTCTTAATTATATTATAATTTTATGTTTGCATGCTAGATTTACTTAACTAGTCTTTCTTTTTGTCAGTAACTGTATATTTAAATAATAAATAATTAAAACAAACTACTGAATTTTTAAATTTTTGTTTGTGCATTAATATTTTTTTTAGTAATCAAATGTAAAAATCATCTCAGTTTTTTTAAGTTTACACACCAACTTGCAAAATAAAATGCTGAACATGTTTATAAAAACACAATATTACAAACAAAATTTAATATATCTGTTCCAATCAAATATTATTAAGATGGTGAAGTTCAAATAAAATAACTATTATTACTGGACTGAAGAAAAACACATCCATAAAAAAGGAAGGGTTTTCATTAGAAACATAGGGCACTTGGAGAAATATATATTTTATGTAATTAAGTTAGGGAAACCATTTTTTTTTTTTGTAAATATTTTTAAAAATAATTATACATTTTAATACTGTAGTGTCTGTCGTTATAAAGTTGGTAAAAAATTGGTTTCATTCCTTATATGCAATATATTTACCACCCAAAGAAGTAGTAAAATTAATTACTCTTCTAGTATGTATGAAATTATGCTTGGTTTTAAATAGAATAGTTTTTTTAAACATACTACTTCAAGACATAACACAATATGTATCAATGTATATTAAATTCTTTAATTTGTAAAATACATATGTTGAGATTGGTTGTAGTTTTTATCGAATAAAATAATTATAAACATGCTAGTCGTATCAAGATTATTCAATTGGTTCGTCCCTTCTTGCTCTTTATGTTCTGTTTAAAATTGTACACAGCATCAGCTGAAGAGGCAGAGAGCTTCAGGTGTAATTAAAGATGTGATTATATTACTTTTTAGAAGTTACCGTCAAGCTCAGCTTTGATATGCTTTCCATATATTTTGAAAAATGACACCTGGAAATGGAAATCAAACCCAGGACCTTTTACTCAGTGCGCCAATGCTCTACCACTGAGATATACAGGCCAATCCTGTGATGAGGGTCATTCATCGCTTAGCGCAGCATCTGTGTGGAATGTGTGAGATTGTCAGCTTCTTAGTTGCTTTCAGAAACACAACCACGGGTCCAACGCCTGTTGTCAAGGGGGCATTTGGTTTTCATAAGACTCCTTCAAGTATACATCTAATAATTTCAACTAATCTTGATTTTTATTGATAATAATTTTAGTAGAAGTAGCAGTACCAGTAGTAATTAATAACTACCTACTGCTACTGCTACAGTTACCGCTACTACTACTACTACTACTATTATCATTATTATTAAGAAAAAATCATAATTTTGATTAAGAAATTTGTAATTTTAATACTCATTCATCATAATCAACAGTTTCCCGCCTGTGGCCGGGTCAGTTCATTAAAATGCCTCCATCTTCCTTAATTCTTCCACCACTCTTCCTCCTTTAATTTCTTCCATTCTTCTCCTCTCACTTGATCACTTTCTGTTATCTGTTCCTCCCATCTCTTTCTTAACCTCCTTTGCTGTCTTTTTCCAACATACTTTATTTCCAACATTTTCTTTGCCATCCTCTATTTTTCCATCCTCATTAATTGCCCATACTATCTCAGTTTTGCTTCTCCTACTATATTATGTACCCTCTGTACCTCGACTCTTCCCCAGATAACTTTGTTCCTAATCTTGTTTCTCATGACAGCTAACTTGCTCCTAACTAACTTCATTCCCATGGCCTCCACTTTCCTAGTCTCTCTTACATATAATGTCCATGTTTCTGCTGCATATGTGACAGTTTTAATACTAAAAGAATTAAACAAAAAGTCACAATCACAATAATAGTAATACAATATGTGCATGGGCCTAAGCGGTTTAATAGAGAAAAAACTGCATTTTAATACAAATAACTGGTTATCATAATAAATTTACTGGAGGGTTTTAGTTTTAAACCACTCAGTTTTCTGCACACTAGAGCGAAGTTAAAAGAGTTATTGGTTAGGTCATGTAGGAGATAGGGCAAGGGAGGTGTTATTCAGTCATGATTTACAACATTAAGATATTGGTTTCAATATTTTTATTATATTCTGTGTGGAGAAGGGGAATCGTCTCTTCCGCTCCCCCCCCCCCCCCCC
>CABFOW010000134.1:402625-414891 GCA_902141385.1 Timema californicum
CCCCCCCCCCCCCCCCCCCCCCTTCCCCCTTGGATCCGCCACTGCAGTCCGCACTGGACAATTTGCTGTTATTTCAGTGTCTGCTATTGCCTTAGCTTTGAATGTATTATTTTCCTATCAAATGCTATCATACAACTCATAAGGCATATCTCTAGGTTGTTCTGTTTACCTATGAAACACAACGTTGTAAATGCTTCAGCTGGTGGCAATATTTTGATAGTATATAATCTGCAATTAAAGGCAAATTGAATTGATGTTTTTTATTTGTTTGTTGAACACAAGTATTATTAGCTGCATACTCTAAGGCAGAGAAAGAAAGGTTGACTTAGAGAAGAGCACCCTCAAGGCATGAGGAGAATAATAATTCTCGCTGGTTCAAACCCTGACCTCCACATCATCGATAACCAAGTGAGAATAATGCTCATTTTACAAAATAATGAATACTTAAATATAATGTTATATAAAAAACTTTTATAATAATAATAATAATAATAACTAGGTGATATATTTATATGCACAGTAAATAAATACAAAGATCTCATTTAAAGTGATATTATAAATAATATTTTACACCAACTTACTAAATGCGTTTCTGACTAAAATAGACTAGATATTCCCTAAGATTTTCAGTATGTAGTGAATTACATTTGGTTCATGTTTAAAAATGTTCTTGTACATTGAAAAGCATCAGACCTAATGATAGGACAATATTTTTGAAACTGGCCATCATGGCAGGAATATACTCTGTATTATTAGTATTAATTTTACTATCATTGGAAATTTGTTTTTGTTGTGTGGTTAGAACTAATCAATTTATACTAATATAATATATAAAAATATTAAATAATCCCACCCTCACTGTGAACTGTTCCCAATTAATTGACTGTTTCGTGTTCAAAACAAACCAAGCCTCCAATTTTAAACTACCACAAAATACTGTTGAGAAGTAGATGTAGAGTGAAATACAGGCTGTTTAAAAGTAGTGTAAGAATGCCATTAGTTTGTCATGATTTGTTCTTTCAAACCTATGAGAATATTATAGCACCTTTAATATATTCTATTGTGCAAATAGGATGCCATTAGAATTGATTAAAGTGACAAATAAAAATGTATCACCCAATGTGGCAAACCAGACAACCTTACATATAAACACCAAACTCACAGTTAACGTTTACCATCTATAGTTCCTATAGGGATGGAAATTTTCTATGATATATTGATACACTTGTTTGGATATATATTGGTTGTTTAATATAATTATATTGAATTACATTAGTCAATTTTAATTCAATAGGAAAAAATGGGTGGAAAAATTATTCAATTAATTTTGATTAACACGTTTTAAAGCATTGTCCAAAACATGAAATATATTGATAAATTGATCATTATATCGGGTACTGAAACATCACTATATTAAATATAAATATATCGATATTTTTGTAAATAAATCAATATATTTTATATTGATATACCATTTCCATTCCTAGCTATAAGACATAAAGGGCCAAAATGAGGGGGTCAATTTCTGTCAGTGTCACCTAACACGAGGATTAAGTAATCCATTCCAAGGCCCTCATCAGAATTGGAGACACTCCTCCAGGATCGGAGCCAAGCACTAGCCGTGCTGTCACTTCACATGTCAGGATGAAGTTCAAGTGAACGTTGTAGAGATCACATAATTTAACACGACTACTAACTGATAGAACATAAATTGATGGAATTATTATTTATAAACACACACTAATACAAATCAGGACATTTAATTTTTTATGGTATAATTTAGTAGCATTGCTATGGCTAGATATTGGTAATTTATCTAATACACGGTAAAGTTCAAGAACACCCTAAATAAGCATTCACATGGAAAAAAGAAAGAACATCCAGACTTTTTCGAGATCCAAGTTTAGTGTCAAAAACACTAGCACCAAGCACTAAGTTTGTCTGCAAAATACAACCTAATCACATTTGAAAAATATTGAAGTGTAGGTATAGTCTGCTTTTGATTGGAAGAACAGTAAAGTAAATACAAACATATTTCTTTTGCGGCCATCAATGATACCATTTAACAATATGATTTGTTTTGTTTTAAAGGTATTGATAATATCTATCAAAAGTGACAGCTGCAGATAACGTGACTTTATTAGTTAGCTTTAGTAGTTACCAGATAATGTTCTTCCTACCAAAATCAGGGTATATCTAATCTTTGCCAGCAAGACAGTGTGGAATGTCAGAGCTCAAGGGGGATATAGTGGGGAGGGGGGTATTATCACCTTCATCTTTGCTCCATCTCTGATATTCTCAGTGATTAAACCAAAAGCAGCTACTCCATCAATATAAATAAGAAAATAAATTTACAAAGCTATCTTATATGTTTTACAAATGTAAGTGAAAAGGATATAGCAAAAGTACCCTGTTAAAATTATTTATTATTCATATAATACTTGGTAACATCAAAGACAGAAAAAGTTTACTCCCTTCTGTGCCATTAACGAACTTATCATTCACCATTCATCGGAAAGTGCAAAGTGCCTATCAGTGAATGTAAATCATTTTAAAGCCCACAAGGAGTTGTATATCTTAGTTTGACATCAGATGGTCCCCATTTTATTTGCCACAGCCTCCACCCTCCTCTACTTAACCGCACACATCTTCAACTCTATTCCTCTTATCAAACAAGTTGATAGGTGTAGTAAACAATCACCCCTATATGCTCCACTAGTTAGTCTCTCAAGACATGATATCGATTATGAAACATTTGATCAAGTAGTCACTAGACACAAACATGCACACTATCAGTTCCTAAACAGATAAAGTTTGTACTATATAACTAAGAACAATCACACGCTCAACCAAGAGGTAAACAATGTGCACAAAACAAATGTGCAAAGTGGACAATGTGCAAAAAACTGCTATTAGCTCCCTTTCTATCCGGATTGGGTTATTTTGACTAATACAGTTTAGATTGCTTCCTGCAGATTTTCATTATAAAAGTGCTTTTCTTAAAATGTGGCCATACATTTTTTAGAATATAATTCAAATTAGTTAGTTAGTAATTAGTTTGTATGATTTGTATTGTTGTCATAAGAATTAATAAATTATTAATCAAATGGCAGGTCTATTATTTATTCTGCCTCTCACCCAAATTTGATAAAGTGTTAAGGTTGTTGTTTTTTAAAACATGGGATCTCTGCAGACAAGAGTTTTGACTTTCTTGAAACTTTAACAGCTTGCTTTGGCTTATTGTGAAATAACTATTTAGGATTAAACGTTCAGAAGAATGTATTAATTATTAAGGTTGAATGGAAGGAAACGCCACAAAAAAGCCAGTGTTCTTGTAGTTATTATGGGAAAATATTTTTTGGACAAAAAAATAAAATATTCTTCCAGTACAAACATATAATTTATTTTTCTTCACGGTGACCTCAAAATTTCTTGAACATTTATCAAAGGTGTTCTGGGATTAAATGAATTTTTTTCCCTTAATTTAATAAGTTTGTTAGATGATGCCACCATGCTCATGACAGATATTCAAGAAATGTTTGTATCACCATGTGTAGAAAATTAAACTCTTATGTTTGTACTAGAGCAATATTTTATTTAGTTTGGCCAAAAAAAAACCTTTTCCATAAAAATTGCGAAAACACTGGCCTTTTCTCCATTCCACCTTGATTAGTGTTATTTATTACTAACTTAGAATTCTGATACTTTCAATATAGCATGCATTACTTAGCTTATCAAGGGTTGGGAGCCAGAGACGCTTCCGGAGCTGCAAACACCCCATTTCAGTCCTGAAATGTAGGTGTAATTGGGAAATGGGAGGTTTTTTTTAAGATGTACAAAATTGGCATAGGAAATATTTTATAAATTTTTTTAACAACACGTATAACTACTTGCTTGGGTTATACGCTTATGTACCAATTACACAAATGGTTTTAGGGGTGAGGAAGGTTATGTTTAGAGGAATTGTACCCGCATTTGAGTGTAATGAGAGTGGAAAACCATTTTGTAAAAACCACCCCAGTACATCCGATTAGGATTCAAACCTCGATTTCCCTGTCATCGCGAGTCTAGTATATTGCGAGAGTCGCCCCTTGGATCATAGGGTCACTGAAACTCTTAGGCCTTTCTATTCCTCCTTGACTTAAATATTTATGATAAGTATGTCTTAACTTAACCAGAAACTAATGCAGATGTTTAATTTTATGAATATGGCTTATATGAGTTTGTGTTATTTAAAAGAAGAGTTGTAAACCAAATGAAAGATTAGTTGGTTTGTAGTGGAAAAGGAAAGGAACTATGTTCTTCTTTAACTTTATTGAGCATTGTATGATTTATAAATAGTTTTAACTAGATATTTTTGCTATATTCTTTTTAATTACATTTGTGATTAATATAAAAGAGCTTTAACTTTTTTATTTAATTCATCTGGAGCCCATCATTCCTGTGTAACTTATACTCCCCCCCACCCTCCATCTTTAAATACCATTTCAGTATGCAACCCCCAAATCCTCTAAACAAACTCTGAATATGCTCCTGTTTCAGATCATAATTGTATGCATACATTATATAGATGTTATGTAGTTTTTCAATAATATGAATAAACCGCAAACGTTACTTTTATGGTACAAGTGAAATATTATTTTTGATGACTATGCAATGCTAGCATATCATTATTGACTGAGAATGAAATTGATTTGCAGAATGTATTAAATCATTTGAATATGGTGACAGGCAGCATGGATTTTCATATAAATATCTCTAAAACTAAGGTGATAGGTTTTGATAAGGGCAGATTAGGAAATGATTGTCAACATAGTATAAAGGAAAAACTGTTATAAAAAGTTAATGATTTTGTGTACCTGGTTTGAATGTTCTGTAAAAATGGAAGGATGGATTGTGAAATGACAGACGGGTAAATGCATCTTGGAGAGTAGTTGGATGTGTGTGGACTATTTCAAAGAATGAAGTAGTATCTAAAGAGGCAAATATGACATTATATAAAAGTGTCTTAACGCCGACATTGTTTTATGAAAGTGAAGCGTGGGTTTGTCAGGAGCAACACAAGAACAAGATGAATGTAATTGAAATAAGAAAGCTAAGAAATGTATGCAGAAAAACTGGTATGGACGGAGTCACTAATAAATGGGTGCTGAAGGAGTACAGTTTTAAAGGGAATCCAATAGATAATTGTGAAAGAAGTGTATTACGTTGGTTTGGGCATATTGACAGGATCGAGTGACGAAGCAAATATATAAAGGTAGAGTGTGTGGCTCGAAAGGAAGTGGTTTGATATGTAATACGTGGATATATGTTGTAGATGAATGTGTGAAAAAGAGAAACATTGAGAGTTCTAAGAATAAAAGAACATGTGTGACTCGGTGCATGGATGTTGTTGAAGCTAAGAGAATATGCAAGGATAGGGAAGTGTGGATAAAGTTAGTGAGGATGAATTAAGTACAGAGTTGTTTTTATTTTAGGTATATGTACAGATTCTTGCTTATACCGTAAAGGAATGGCGTGATTTTTTATATATATATATATGCAGTAAAACATATTAAAATAAAAAGCCTTTTTAGTTGAAGAAAAGATTTTAGTAGTTGAAGAAAATTTAAGTCTACAACATTGGATTACATTCTCTAAGCATATTATGAAAAATTAAAAAATAGTTTTGTAGCTGGAGAAAAGTTTAATTTAATTTTTAACATTTAATTATATTCTACAAGGTTGTTTATTGTTACTATCCATTTGAGCTAAGAGTATATTAATGGGTAATTGGATATGCTAAGTTCCATATGCTAGATATACTAGTTTTTTAAACTGACTATATATAAAAACAATTTTCTTTCAACTTATTATTTTAGCTCGATTTTATTTTATGATTTAGTACATGTTGTGAAGCCAGGTAGCTAGACACTCTTTTTAGTATCCTTCAAGAAGTTCCAGTAGCATATTGATAGAGCACCCAACTTTACTATGAAATTAAAAAAAAAATCTTTAGTAAAATGTGTGCAAAATTTTAACTATTTTAACTCATCAACAAATGTTTTGTTTACAGGAGTTAAATTTTGGAAATCGCCACCTCAACAATGTCTACAATTAAATTCTCAAAGTGAAACTACATGGGACACTTCTCACTTCATGTCATCTCTTCAGAAAAATGGATTTGGAGCAATTAATGACAGCGTTGTGCCAGAATCATCATATAAACCTCCGCCTAAGCAATGTTTTGTGTGTCCCCGGTGCACTAGAATCTACCAAAGAAAGGAATCACTTTACCTCCATCAGAAACACGAGTGCGGGAAAGAACCACAGTTTGTTTGTCCGTACTGTACGTATAGAGCTAAACTCAAAGGGAACTTGGTGAGACATATTGCAACCAAGCATGAAATGAAAATGTAAACTTACATTTAATCAGTGGGTGGTTGTTTACAGATTATTGCCAGTGTTTAAGGCTGAGACTATAAATCTCATTCGAATGACAATAGTTCTTAGAGGCATAGAGATTCATTTGAATGACAACAGTTCTTAGAAGCATAGAGATTCATTTGAATGAGTTTCTTAGCCTCGGCCTTAAATTTTCACGTGGCCAGAATTTCTTGTCACATTTGTATTTTGTATTTTACTGATATAATAAAACTTTTTAACCATTCAACAAAACTTTCTTAACCAATATCCACTTTGCATCTCATTCCATCCTCTTTTGACACCATATATTTCTGTTCAGCCAATGAGAAATATTTTCACATTAAACTTAATCATTACTTTCTGAAAAAAAAAAACAAAAAAAAACTGTGTCACACAAATTAATTTTAAGGTTGTATTATTTTTTTTAACCTTGTCTTACTACCTGTTTGGGTCATACTGATACGTACTAATTACATTAATTTATTAGGGATTAGGAAGTTTTTTAATTCAGAGGAAGTGCATCCTACCAGGATCGAACCCCGATCTCCCCATATTTGGCAGTCTAGTCTCATAAGAGAGTTGCGTGTTAGACCACGCAGCCACCGAATTTGGTGATATTTTTCCTTAATACTTAAGTGAGCTACACAAAGTCTGGCTAAATTTTTGGAAAATGATAGATCATTAATTTAACAATATTATTCATACATATTTTTTTAGTAATGATTTAGAGCCTAATATAAAGAACACATCTCTTTATAATTATTGCTATCAATTTAACTAATTTAATCACATTCTTTATAACTAGCATTTACGAAAACTCGATTCTAGCTAGGTGATCTTTCATGGGTAAAAACACCAGGGTATTGTTTTAGTTGAAAGGTCCTCATCAACACACACGCTGTTGCCACAAGAACAGTGTTCTCGAGTGAGTTTTCAGCTCAACACTATTCTCTATTTAGACAAGATTCACTACACTCCCTTATCGTCGGCTCACACAAACATAAGTTTGTCGCTGCAGTAATTTTGTCATTGTTGTTTTTAGATTTTTTTAAAATTACCTTGACTTACTTAGTACCTGTTCAGGCTATGTAGAAGTATTGTGTTCAATGGTGCGGTTCACAAAGACAATACGCAACATGTTTGTCATTGTGACACCTTTTAGCTATCTTGCAGTAAAAGTGTTGTATTTCTAGAAAACTTCAACTCACACAAGGATTTTATTTTTTTATTTTTTGCAATGTGTCTTACTAACACTTCAGGTTATATGCATATGTACTAATTACGCTAATATATTAAGGATGATTAAGGTTGAATTTAGAAGAAGTGTACCCACATTTGTGTGGAGGAAGAGTTTAAAACAATTTACGGAGAACCACCCTCAGTAAACACAACCAAGATTAGAACCCAGCAGTCCAGTCTACTGTTAGAGTGACACCTTAGACCATGTGGCCAATAAAGCGGGTGAAGATTTCTTTATTGGGACAACAATAATCCGTTAGTCTTTGTGTTTATGATTACAATGGAATTTCTTGAGAGCAGATACCTCCTGAGACCAAAAACATGTTTATTACTAGAAGGGTTCGGTATTTGGAAAAATAATTTTAAAATGTTTAAAAATCATATTGCTTGAACACAGTTTAACTTATATGAGCCTATATACTGTGGATATTAACTAAAACAATATAATATGTACTGTGCATTATTGTAGGCAGGATGACTAGTAAAATAATATTGTACGTAGCATACTGTACACGACCTATATGACGAAAAGTAAAGAAAATAAATTTAATTATTTATTTAATCATGTCTAATTCTAAACTTTTCCAGCCAACCAGCCTTAAAGTCACTTAAGCCCAACTCTTTAGCAATTTCCAATGACTTTTCACGAATTAATGTCCCAAACAAAGGAATGTTATTAGCTCTAATAAGACATAACCATTCAAATGTCACATTATCAATAGCTTGGCCTTGCGTTTTCGGAAATGCTCTTTTACTTAATTGGTTTTCATTTTTGGCCCCAAGACTTCAAAATTTCGTTTATATTTCACAGAATTTCACTGATTAGAGTTTTCCCCAAGTCAAATTTAGTGGCCAAATCATGAACACTTTAACTTTTACTCCCCACTCACTTTCACAACTTCTATTTTGTCTTTCAAAGTTAAAAGTTTACATTTTAAGAACCGACAGAAAATACCACTATAATAAAATTACAACTTAGAAGAATCACAAGTTTATTCACTAAGACTAATGACTCGGAAGCTATGACCTTAGAGTAACTTAGTCAATTATGTGTAGGCTATTTAAGAAACTTTGAGTAGAGGGAAAAGGCAATAAATGCTCACACTTCACTCGAAACAATAACATTCCTAACATTCCTATGGTAAAATATATAAACTGGTATTTTCAATTTTTGTCTGTTTTTAGAGATTGCTAAGCATCTCTAGCAGTGTCTGTTATTGGGAAGTTGCTTCACCTTAAAAGGCCATGTTATTTTCTCCGAGAAAATTTAAACTGTCTACTATTAAGAAGATTTTGCTATTAAGAGGTGCCAGTTAAGGGAGATTTCACTGTATTTTGGAAACTCAAGTGTTCCCAAAGTAGATGTTGAATATTGATAAGTGAGATAAATAAAAAGAGAGATTAGAGTTTGGGATGTGTCTGGCGAGCAAGATAAAGCTATAATAAAGAAAAGGAACGACTGTAACAACATTTGAAATAATATATTATAAAATGTTTAGGATGCAGAAGTAAATGAAAAATATGGAATAGATCAAGCAATTTTTTATACCTTTTGCATTGCTATGGAAGTATTAATTTTCACTCTACTCCATGCTGGAACAACATAAATTAGTGAGTCAACATGGCAGCAAAGTGTTGTTAGTGTGAATACTTCACAAACAGCTAAACAAATGTCACAAAAATAAACTGTCACCCGCCTCGGCGGCAGAGCTGGCTAACATGCTAGTCGTGTTGAGCTCTACTGTTGAGGAAAGGGAGATCGAGGTTCGAATCTCGGTCGGGTAAACTGTAGGGGGGGTGGGGGTGAGGGGGGTTCCCTAAATAGTTTTCCACTCTCCCTCCACGCAAATGTAGGTTCACTTCCTCTAATTAAACCTTCCCAATTCCTAATCCACTAGCGTAATTAGTACTTAAAGTGTATAACCCGAACGGGTAGTAAGACGCGATGCTAAATAATAATAATAAATAATAAACTATCATAAAGACAAACTGTCATTTGTGTGAACCGAGCCGAATTCATTTAAATATATTTTATTATAAGGATACCGCCTTTGTTTAGCCTGTATGGTGCCTTGACCTCTTTCTCTTGAAATTACTCGTGGTCTACATGCTAAGTGGTCACAGCTAATGTAGAGATTTGACCGTACTATTTGTGGTTTGATGGCCTCATGATTTGGATCTACTCATCTTAACCTTGATTAAGACAATGTGTCATAGACGCTTGGCATGTAAATCCCAACAATATTTTGTATGTATATCTAAAATATATGTATAAATATATTTAAAATGATTGTTTAGATCTGATCCAACCCATGTCCATAGTAAACAGTTTATATTTGTCAAAAGTCTAACACAACAACAAAAATAGACACGCTTTAATGTCCGAATGGTCTAAGGTGTTACTTTTGTGTCAGACGGGACTGTTGATGACTGGGAGATCAGGGTTAAAATCCCGGTCGGTTCTATTTAGGTTGTTTTTCCACAAATGGTTTCTTATTCTCCTTCCGTGCCAATACGAGTATATTACCTCTAAAATGCTTCCTTTCTCCTCCCTTACCCACTAGAGTATTTTTCATAAAATGTATAACCTCAATAGGTAATAAAATGTGGTGTAATACATTCAAAAAAAAGCAAAAATAAAATTTTCCATCATAAACATCTGGCATCATCAGCAAATTTTAATTAATCAAGACCTATTTATAAACCATACTGCAAAGAGTCACCAAAGAGAGTCACAAGTTCATCCTATATTCTCTATGAATGTGTTTATAAAGAATGAACAATGCTCTACATTCTTGTTTACATTACAGTTAGGTGAACTTATAAATAACTAAACTATATAATTTGTAATCATACAAAAAGTAATTCTTTGAAATATTTTAGGGGAAGGCTTCGAATGTTAACAACCATTTTCTCCAACTTTAGTAATAACATGGTGGGAAGGGTGCTATATAACATTTACGAAAGGTACTGAAACTTACTTTCACATATCCATACACCAAGTCTTGTGATTTTCAGATGTTCATTGTTCTGATAAATAGTATCATTGCCATCATAATATCGATAATACCCGCTTCAGTGGCCACGTGGTATAACTTGTTACACTCCCAGTTGACTAGACTGCCGATGACGAGATCGCGGTTCGAATATCGGTTGGTTATAATGAGGGTGATTTTTCCATAATAGTTGTCCACTCTCCCTCCACGCAAATGCGGGTATACTTCCTATTAATATTTTCTCCCAAATCCCTAAAACCATTAGCGTAATTAGTAAATAAGCGTATAGTGCGAACGGGTAGAAAGACGAAGTGCTATATATATCAACAATACAGCTATGAAAAATACAATGTTGACTGTTAAAAAAGCGTATAACCCGAACGGGTAGTAAGACGCGGTGCTAAATATTATTATTAGACTGTTAAAAAATGAGTTAGTATTTTTTTAACTGCTCTTAGTACCATGTTCTTAGAATATAGTATACATTATGGCACAACACAAAACGGTATTGATGGAAGTGCTACACATAAAGAATAAACTCTATTCAAATGGCTGGTTATCATGGGTTTAAAATTTTCCTGGAATCAATACTTTGAACTCGCCTTGCACACACACATACTTTCCAACCATGTAGGCCCAATTTGAAAGAGGATTTTTATGATAATAATGGCTTGATTTATTACACTTTATTGTTTAAATTTGAATAAATTGAATGGTTTTTATAATAAACTTTGAAGAAATATATGTATTCTTCACATTGGTGTTGAGACCACAAACATTATATTGTTTATGCGTCTGCAAATAGTTTTTTTTGTAATACTATTTAATATGAGGAAGCATAAGTACTTAGTCTACATGTTTTTATAAATCAATTTCATATATTGTCATGAAAACAACAATATAATTAATAATGATTTCTAATCCTTATTGAAATTTGTTCACTTCTAATTGACATTGTTATTTAGAAATTCTAAGATCTATTAGTTCATAAAATAAAATCAATCAAAATAATAATTTGATGTGATTATCTTTGTCAAATAAATATGAGAATGTATAAAATGATATAAAATGCATGTCTATCAGTTGGTGTGTCATATTGTTCTCATTAGAATTAATAAATTACTCTGATTTATTAATCAAATGGTAGGTTTTATTATTTGTTCCACTCCTCCTCTTCTGCCTCTCGCCCAAATTTTATAACGTGTTCAGGTTGTTGGTTTAAAATGAGATCCCTGCAGACCAGAGTTTTGACTTTCTTGAAACATAATCAGCCTGCTTGTGGCTTATTGTGAAATAACCATTTAAGAAAATAAGACTAAGCATTCAGAACAACGTATTGGTGTGGATTGCTTACTAAAAGCTTTGTTCCAGATCAAGGGTTGGGAGCCAGAGGGGCTTTGGGAGCTGCAAAAAAACCCTTTAAGCCCTGCAATGTAGGTGTAATTGGTAAATGGGTGGGTTTTTTTTAAGGTGTATAAAATTGGCATAAGAAATATTTTATAATTTTATTTATCACTGCATCTTAATACTCGTTCAGGTTATACGCTTATGTACTAATTATGCTAGTGGTTTTAGGGATTAGGAAGTGTGGGAGTGTGGAAAACCATTTTGGAACCCCCCCCCCCC
>CABFOW010000135.1:0-26109 GCA_902141385.1 Timema californicum
GCACCGCGTCTTACTACCCGTTCGGGTTATACGCTTTAAGTACTAATTACTCTAAAGGATTAGAAATTGGGAAGGTTGAAATTGAGGAAGTGAACCCGCATTTGCGTGGAAGGAGAGTGGAAAACCATTTAGGAAAAACCACCCCCACTTCACCCGACCGAGACCGACACATTAGTGTGATTAGTACATAAGAGTATAACCCAAAAGGGTAGTAAGATGCGGTGGTACAAAACAATACTATTGTAGTGACAAAACTGCTATAAGCTATATTATCTTTACAATAAAATATACATTTTATTGCATGTAATTATCACTGTGAAGCCTTTTATATCTACTTGTTTATGCATTCTGAGTTATGACAATTGGAGTTACCTACATAATATATTAGCCGGTTTACATGGACTTGTTGAACATTTTCTTGTGCAAAAGCTTCTTGAAAATCCTTGACCACCAATTAAAGACTGAAGTGATGATGATACTTTTAATGATATTTCTTTACACAAAATTGACTTCAAATTAATGGTTTCAGTAAATTCTTGTCTAGTACATTCTACTGTCCATTTTATATATTACCACAATTACAGTTAGTTTAAGCTAGTTCTTGTTTAAGGGGAACGGTGGGGAATGGAGGTTTGGGTGAGTATCCAATCCCCGCTAGTATCCCCACCACAGGGGAGACAGCCTAGTCCCAGCAGTTAGGCTAGATTAGGTTAAGATAGGATGGGATTGTGTTTTGTCATATTGTCCAACCCTTAGGGCACTGGCCAGGCTGCCAAAGTCAATAGTGCTTTGGCTGGCAAAAATGAGAATTAAAATTCTTCCCATTAAAATTTGGTGATTTTGGCTGGATCAGCTAGCCAATGTGCAAAGGGTCCAGCCAATTCATTAAGTAACTAGTTTCGGGCTTTGACCATAACTGTACTGACAACTTTTTCTTATAGCTACGGCCACAATAGACTAAAAGAGGGTGGACGGAATCTAAGGAAATTATTACAACAAAACGTAAAACATTTGCAATTTAAAGAAATATTTGAATTATTTATTCAATGTAATAAATAAACAGAGGTTAAACAACAAATTACATGGCCTTACAAGTCAAACTGAAGTGTGTTGGAAAACCAATAAATCATGGCTGAGTCTGCACTTGTGCAGTACGTTTGAGAGTATATTTCAAACTCTCAAGGTATATTATTTTATTTGTACTAGTCTGGAGGAGACCAAAAAAATAGACACAGTGAATTTGGACAAAACAAATTTAGGATCAAAATTTAAATTTTAGTATTGAATTACATATTTATTAAAAATTTAAATTCTAAACCTTACGATGATTACAAAGAGCCTCTTTTAAATGGATTATAACGCTTCTAATTCACCACTGTGAATACAGGAAAAACAAATTTAAATTTTAGGATATTTAAATTTAAATATTGAATCAGATATTTATTATTAGCACAAAGGTTTGACTTCCCAACCAAACTCAAACCTTTGCAGAACTATTATCCTCATCATTTTTAAAGGATTCAAAAAAATTTCTACATTTTAGTATTTAATATTGAGATAGAAAACAAAGCATTGTTACATTAGAATACTTGTAATTTCTCACTAAACGAGTCAGTGAATTTTAAAGTCAAAACCTTATAAACCCAAAAAAATAAGTTACTTTAATATTTACTGCAAAGAAGATACGTCTACAAAAATAACCTATAAAGAAAACATTATCAAACTAAAGAATTTAAACAATTACTAGTAACCACAAGAGCAATCAAAATTAATATTAAAACTAAAAATTTCAAGCTAGAAAAGGAATTAAAAAAATGTGGCTACCCGAATATTTCAAGAAATTACAAAGATACTAGTGCCAAAGTGGCAATAGGAAACATTAAGTGTTCCATAACAGAATTTACTTTCAAAAATAAATCCTTTAGCGAAAAGTTACAGATGCCTACACTGACTGATTTCAACAACATAATAAACCTAAGTGTTCAAGATAATCAATCCCAAAGTTGTAATATCAAGTTTATATAATCAATAAAATATTTATATTTATAGCCATCCAGGCTAGATAATGTTCTAGTCCTGACTCCTCGTGGTGTTGGATGTAATACTCATTGATGCTAGCTGAACGCTAGCTCTCTCTCTCTATATATATATATATATATATATGTGTGTGTATATATTTATATATAGGTCTAGTTGATGGATTTGTAGGTGGGAGATTTCCTTATTAAGAAAATGATGCCAGACCGGTAGCACGTGCTGATAGTCGTGTACACCACACACCTGTTGAGTCGGCTGTTAAACTTGGCTCGTTCCCAATACACTGTCTGCCAGATATCCGGTGAGTTGGCTGTTGACTAAGTACGCCCATCCAGTCATGTACACCATGTATTGGGTTAGTTGCAGTCAACTTGGCTCGTATCCAAAATACGTACGCCAGAAATGGTGAGTTGGCTGAAGGATCAAAGTATACGCATTTAGTCACGTAGACTAGGGTTAGTTTCAGTGAAACTTGTTAGTGGCTAGCTGGGACAGCCCAGTCGGACCAATCAGCGCATTTCTGGATTCCTCTATTGGAACATGTTGTTGCTGCATTATTCAAGCTTATTAGGACTATTCATTTTAGAATTTGGTGGAAACAGGTTGTGCTAGGCCAGAGGATACAATGTGTGAGTACAGCACATATATTAGATATAATAAGTTTTTGTAATTTTTTCTATTGCAGGGTGTCTAGCCCCCACCCCCTTGTAGGAAAGATGAGAGGAAGGAACATCCAGCATCTTGAAGACGGTTCATTGCCTCAATTAGAGCTGTTCAGCTTCATAATACGCTTGGTGATGACCCACCTTCTCTGTCCCAGTCGTTCCAGAGCCCATCTTCTTCAGGAGACGCTGCATATCTGACGTCATATCAAAGGATAAAGAGATCAAAAGAAAGGGAGACACAACTAGACCCAACGTTTGGAAAGTTACTCGCAACTATCCAATGGTAAAAGGTTGCACACCTTACTACACACGATTAACCACACAATTTTATATGTATAGAATGAGCCTCTTCTGTCTTCTACGGTCCATCTCTTGATGCACAAGACCCCAATATTGTCTTAGGAAGGAAATCAATGTAATCAGATATGTTTAACACTACATATACCTCTACATAATTAGTAACAAATCCTGCCGAAGTGAATCAGGGGAACCCCCCCTCCCTTCAACACTTCAGGTGTATAGGCTTATTTGGGGCGGGTAGTAACATTGTGATATTAGCAGTACAAGCTAATGTTACACACCGAAACATGTCATCAGATAATACTAAGCTGCTATTAAATAGGGAGAAGGGAATGGACATAAAAAAGATATAACTATGCCAAACATGATCGCCTGTAGCAATGTCTATATATATTAATGTCCTTGCTTGCACATAGTGTTAAATCTTTTAAAGGCTGAAAACAAAGATTCAATCTATCAAAATTTAAGTATCTTAATGCGTAAAAGTAGAAATCGTGATTTTTAATGTTAATAAAAAAACACCTAAATTTCTATGAAAATACTCATGGGCCAATATCCTATGATCAGTTAAATATATCTTTAAAATCAGTAAAAACTGATACTATCAGTACAAACGGCAGTCCTGGCAAAGAGCTATTGCCAGTGTTACCACATCGAAAATTATATTGCATGATGTGATATTTAACCAATTAAAAAGAAATTGTGTTTATTTAGAAAAATAAAAAGTGTTACTTATTTGCATGAAAAAACGTTTGCATTCACATATAAATTCACATTATCACAAATGCAGATTTTGCATTTCCTTACAAATCCCTTTTTAAAAGTAATTTTACTCTCAATTATAGACCAAATTAACAGTTGCTAGTGCAAGGAAGATTGGGGTTAGAGAGAACAAAGGGTGTTTTTATACGAAATGGTTTTCAGCTCTCCCTCCAAGCAAATGCATGTAATTTTATGTAATAGTTTACCTTCATCATCTAAAACATATTAGCCTTTAATTAATAAAAATGCATAACTTCATAGGGTAGTGTGACATGGCGAAAAAACTGGTTACAATAAAATAATACAAATAATAATATAAACAATATGATAGTTTCAGTCTCATAAAAATATTATTTATACATATTAGTATTCTTGGTCTTTATGAAAGAATTAATGTTTAGAATAATTTCCTTTTCAACTTTTATGAGAATGGTGATAGTCATGATTTTTTTTAAATTCTATCTTTTATTACTATTCATCCACTCTATAGGGGAGACTGGGGAGGAATGGGACACTTTTCACTTTATCTGCTCTAAAAATGTAACTTTGTATTTCTAGCACAAGGTTTTTGCACAAAGGAATTGTTAGGTACCGTATTTAATAAATCAATACACATTTTCGTACATTTTTAAAATTGTAATTATAAAGGGGACTTACTAAATGGTTGTCGGATGTTTATGGTCCTATCCCTCCCTTATCTAGCGAGGCATGAGACATGGTCAAGGGAGGGATGGGACAGTACCCTTTTAAATTTGACCTCAACAAAAATAACCCTAGTAGTCTCTTACAATAAGATATGTGCGAGCATAACCATAATAGGTTCTTCAATTAATTATTCCAACACTGTACATATAAAACTCAAAAGTCTCTTATTTGAGAGGAAGATAATATGTTAGGCTACAAATTTATCACAACAAACTGTTAAAAACATATTTTTGTGCTAGTTTTCAAAACCACACTTAAGGGGGTTATCAAATACATATCCAAATCTATCACCTTGTTGAACCACTTTTGGATTTGGAAGAATACCAACTATTTGACTAGTCCACACAAGAAATGTCACTATCCACCAGCAAAAATATTTTTTATCGCTGTCATTGGACTTAAGTGCCATCACTTAAACTTCCTGTTGGCCAGTGCAATCAATTTGTTTTGTAGGTAAAGTATAATGCATGCATATACATATTGTGAAAGTGTTACGGGAACCTCCTAGCAACTTCACTAAAGAAAATGCTACTTGTTTTAAGAAGTTAGGGTTTTGTTTAGAATAAACCACTTCTATTGCATCCTCTGACTCTTCTGATGAAATGGCTTTTGGCTCATCAATTGGAGAATCTTCAGATTTTGTATTGTTAACTAATTTAGGAACTATTTTATAACTATTTCCCGTTTTTCAGGAGTGTCTGTACAAATGCAACTTTTCCCTGCTTAGCTAGTGATTCAAAATCAAATTTTTGTTCTGTAAAGATTTAAATAGGCTTGAGCTATATTTAATAAAGAGAGCAGATCTAGTAAATCTCATATGAAAGCTATTGGAAGAATTAAGCTGTAGGACTTAGCCTTTTCTATAGATTTATCCTTTACAATTTCAAAAATAATCATTATTTTAATAAGCCTACCTTATTTAAAAGTTATTAATAGAGTAGGCCTATAGAGAATGTCCGTATAATATAACGTAGGCCCAACAATAACATAAGAATGTAATTGAGGGATGGAACAAAGCCGTCCCTTTCCTTCCTATGTAGACTATGTTTAGCTTTTAAATATTTTGACAATAACTTACTATATTTAGTTACTTGGTTTTGATATACCGGTAAGTGCTTTATAAACCATATGTAGTCCTTACCTTGAAAATCCAGGCCTTTTATTCTCAAAATACTAATTTAATAATACACTTTAAACTTTTATTGTGAATGCACAAACCAAAAGATCACTAGATAGGCTATGCCAACAACAACAACCTTTGGAGGGAATATAAAATCAGTGGCGCAAACAGTTATATTTGAAATTTCACTGTCCCACCCCTCCCACTGTCCCATTCCTCCCCAAAGCATGGTAACTAAGGTGGTAGGTAGGGTATGGAGGAAGATGGTAGTAGAATATATTAATATCAGATAGTCATTTGCATTCATGTGAAAATAGATTGTAAAACTGTTTGGAAAAAATCCTTCAGTACCTCTAGTCAGGATTTCGTTACCAGAAAAACGGACCATACGAGCCTGACATTTCGTCCACATACCCACTGATATGGGTAGTTAATGTATGTACTTAGTATGTATTATAGATAATAATATGAATATGTATTAGATTACTTTTATTATTCAAGTAGTTTCTGCCATGTTACCAGTACAAGTGGGCACATTAACAAAGGTGTCATTCTCGTTTATACTAGTGTTCTGGTGACAAAGTTGGGACTTGAATCCCGATTGGGTGTATTTGGTTGCTTTTACTTTTGTTTATATGGTCTCTCACCTTTTCCTTCATGCTAATACGGGTAAGCTAAACTTCCTTTAAATTATACTTTCCTTCCTAAGCCATTCATTATTAGTTTAATTAATATATATTTTCATAGTCTAAACTGATACGAACACACGGAGGGAGATAAATAGCAAACAAGAGCGGGGTTTGGTTTGAAAAAATGGTGGGAAACATTTTATAATGATAAAGTGATAACTAGTTAGGTTTAAGAAGTCTGCCTCAAAATAATAATAATAATATTTAGCACCGCGTCTTACTACCCATTCGGGTTATACGCTTTAAGTACTAATTACTCTAATGGATTAGGAATTGGGAAGGTTGAATTAGAGGAAGTGAACCAGCATTTGCGTGGAGGGAGAGTGGAAAACCATTTAGGAAAAACCACCCCCACCGAGATTCGAACCTCAATCTCCCCATCCTCAGTCGAGCAGCTCAACACGACTAACGCGTTAGCCAACTACGCCACCGAGGCGGGTGCCTCAAAATAGATGTAAAAAAAAGTGTAAGGTGCATAAGTCTACCCATTAGATTTCTCTAAATAAATATGCCAAGTTTCAGCTTTTTATATCTCTCAGTTTTGGAGCTCTTGCATCTACAGACATACACATAAACACATATATCCTATTTTATTCATAAAATGCAAGCTTTTTCCCCCAAATACGATAACTACCATAAGAAAAATAAATTTCAGAATGGGGAAGATATCGGCCTAAACTTAAATGACTTACATTCCTCTAAATCATTATTGTCTTGATCAAAGATTAACAATTAATAATTTACATTTAAGAAAATTATTTAAGCCCATTGGTCAACTTGATGAATTTAATATTTTGAAATTTATTCCATCATTACTATCCACTACTAAATGTAAAAGGATTTGAACAAATCAGTGAACATTTTAGTTTAAAAATCGCGAAATATTAAATAGGTTATTGAAACTAACCTGATAACCAATTCCATTTGTAACTTCCACAAAAGCGTCAGGCCGTTTTGATTTTTCTGTTTGTTGTAATGAACTAAAGCTAAGCTTACAAGTTTGACTTTCTTGCTTTACTTTTTGTACAGCTTTGGAGTCAAAAAGCAATTTTCGGCCTCTCCAATCACATTCCCTGAACAGAAGGACTCTCACTTGTTCTTTGGAGAAAGTGAATGGACTCAAACTATAATAAACACAAACAACACAAAGTGGTCAAATAATTACTAAATACAAGTAACAATATTTGAAACTGTAACTAAGCAATATGACTCTCGTATTGTGGACGTTATGATCACAATACCCAGACTTAGCCAACCTTTGATTTTCAGTTTTGCCTACACCTTGATTCCGATTTCTTTTCCTGGTCGAAAATAGCTTATTTAATAAAGCCATAACGTTAATAGGTAATTTAAGGAAGATTAGAACACATTTTCTAAAATCAGTTTAAGTATAGATTCTTTAATAGTGAGATTTATCCGAAAACTATTATTTAGGTGACATCAACTCAAACTGTAAATAAAGTCACATGCTCAACTTCAACAAACGAGTGTTATGATTATATAGTCACATGATACAATCACTGTGATGGGTTGCCCTTTAATGGGGTGCGCTCTCTATAGGACATAGCTGAACCAGCGTTTAGCTTCTGTAGCCCACCGCAAAGCGCTGCTATCAACTATTTATTCTATTTTACTTTGTTTATAAAATTTAAAATAAAAGTAAGTCCGTTTATTTCATAAAGGGAGTAAGTTTAGAAGATTCACTTTTTGTTTGGATTCCTACCAATAGTATATTATGTATATTTTGGGGTCGCTGACTGTGTACGGTATTTCTTGAAGATTAACTGACGTATTTTAAAAAGAGTGTTTATCATTAATAAAAATAAATATAGGGCCTAGTGTTGAAACGTTTTAAAGGTTTTTTAATCTAAATTTCTGTGAACCAAAATGTTATTTTTCGTGCCTGGTTTTAAGTACATTTTTGACTAAATTAAAAAGTTTTTTCTGTAGTTTGCTGTGTTAAATTTAGGTTAACTTGTAAAAATAGTAATAACACTTAAAACACTGGATGAAATGGTTGATCAAAAAAGAACAAGCTAATAGTGGACACTATTTGCGTAAAGTTTCCCAGTGAATATAGTATAATTATTTTGAAAGTCGTGTTAATAGGCCTTACGTTAATAAAATGAAAAACTAGTAGTGTATACTTAACACCAGGGCCGGTCTTAGGAGTGTGCTACGTGTGCAACCACACATACAAACAATTCAGGGGGCACCAAAATAGCCCAAAAATTATTATTTTTTGTTTTCATCCAAGAAATTATAAGTATAATTAAAGAAAGTAATTTGTAATCAGAATGCTTATTTCTAAAATTAATATTTACATCCATCCTGAACAGAGTAATTTTTTATTTCAAATTGGTACATTAGAATACTTTAACAAAGTAAATATATTTTGAAGGTTGTTCGGTGCCACATACCCGTATCAACTACACTGATGATAGGACTATACTAGTTGCCTGGTCGAGACTCTACGATCTATGAGCTAGGCTCAGGCCGAAACTTTGGTGGGCGGCAGGGGTTTGGGAGTAGGTTTAATGTTAATTTTGATTCTCTTTCAGTCACCTAACATCCGTGCTAGTGATTTATTGATAATCACTTAATCGTTTCATTTATGGTTCGGCATGTTGCAAATCGCTACTTATTATTTTTAGTTTATATGGTGTTCTGTGAAATTTGTTTAAGTTTTGTTTTCAATTATTATTTTGATGCAAACCTTTTTAGTAGGTACTGTACTCTATGACGTTTATTGTGTCGTATACTGTATTGCTGTCATTATTAAGTTTTTACTTTTTGTGGTTTCTGTTTTTTTTTAATAATATCACATCTATTTTTTTTAAATAGTTTCTAAAATGTTTTCCAAACGTTCTGTAGCCGAAAATAGAAAATGGAAAGCAAAAACGTTACAAGAAACTAAGTCACGCGCTAAACTGATTTGTAACTATTTAATGAAGGCAAGCACTAGCAAATAATTTATTCAGGAACTTGATAAAATCTTAACAAAAACAATTTTTTACTTACTTTAACTTAAATTGTTACAGTTCAAGCTTAATCTATTCATTTAAAAATGAAATCCATTCTTCTTGTTTTAAATTTGTGCAAAAAGTTCAATAATTTTCTCCTTGATCTCTAGGTGAGAATTGAGGAAATTTTTCTCCATTGAAAGTACTGCAAGCGCATTTATTCTTTTCGAATTCATAGTGCTTCTTTAAAAAGTTTTTATTCTTTTCAATGTTGGAAAGCAGTGCTCTGCCTCTGATGTAGTCATGGGAATTGTCAAGAGGATTTTTATCAGTTTCGTAATTTCACTAAAAACATTATCTAGATTTATTTTCCAAGATAAATTTCAACAGCCCAATTAATTTGCAATATTCATGAATATGAGTCCTACAATAGAATACTTTTAGTTCGGTTTCAAGCTTTTCTTTGTCAATCATGGGATAAGCTTCAGTGGTCAGTACTGTCTCTTTAGTGGGATGTTCATTCTTAGATATAGTGAAGCAATTCTTGTTGAACAATTTAGCAGCTACTAAATATTTAGTAGAATAATATCTGTCCATTATATCAACACATATATAGTCACACACTTACTTAGTTACAGTCACAGAACTTATTTCTTGGGGATGCAAGGTTATGGTTAAAGTTTTCTGTTAAATAAAAGAACCGAAAAAAAAAGAATAAAATAGAATAGCTGGAAGCAGAATAATAATCTAATTCTACACTCTTCTTCACTTTATCACATTCAAGAATATGGTGCACGGTTTTTAAGCTCAACACACGCTGAGTGAAAAGAAAACTTCCTTCCACCATTACGCCAGAGCCGGCACTGCGAGAGCAACAGTTCTATCTCTACCTGGCAGTCCCACCTTTCTCCCCACCCCCTCCTATGTGCGCATGCACACAACAGTCAAACATCACGTCGCTGGCACTGTGAAACGCACAGTTCCATACAAATATTTTTGTATATTTTTCATAAACTGGGGGATGGCTACTGAAGTACTGACATTAAGTTTAAGTAATATATATTGTACTACAAAAATAAAGAATAAATTAAAGATAAAAGCACTCATTGTATTAAATGTTATCGATAATATCAAGTGAAAATAGGGGGTGCTGTGGTTAAGCAGTGACTATATATGATCCGCCAATGATGCCAATGATTCTAATACCACGAAATTTACTGATCACAGTGGAAAGAGCTATGTAACTGATACCAGGGCGGTTCCGTGCTATGATACAGGCATCAGGCGGCACCATAAGGGGGTGGTACAAGCAGCGAAATCCAAGAACCATTCAATAAATAAATATCTTTAGACAACTCTTCTATATTGGTCTATGCTATTCTGATATTGATGTATACAATTTATGATATAACGCACGCTTTTGCCTAAGCGCTTTCGGCACCCTTTGATTTCGATTTTTGGTCCAAGTGCATCGTTTGCGAGCATTTGCCGAAATACTTTTGATCTGACAGCGCGAAGTTATTATTATTGTTTGTAATACACCGCGCGGCCGCTCCTAAAAGCTGAGGCGGCAATTATCACAAAAGACAATTGCACGTGTTACGTGTTTATAGTTCTGCTTTGAGCTAACAATTATTGATAATATTTGATTTTAATATTAGTTTGTCTCAAGAAGTGGCAAGTGGCTGTGCTGTGTTTAAAACAGTAAATCAGATATATAATATATCTGTAACAGTATTCTATTTTTTCCATTTATACTAATTCAGTTTTGGTGTTTAAGAAGTAGATCAGGTAAGAGAAATGTTGTTTCTTACATCAATTGTAGTTACTTATTATTGAAAATGATTATGTTATGACAATAGGGACTCGAATTAAAAAGTATCATTTGCATGGACTGAGAATATCTCATGTGCGGAACTTGCGCCTGTGTGTGATAGATAGAGAGTTATTTAGGAAATATTGGCTGCAATTCTAGACTACACATCCCTAATTAACAAATTTGCTAAAGTTAAAGGGAGAAGGGTAAAACTGTAGTAGATTGTTGTAGTTGATAGTTGATATCATTATTTTAAAGTAGTTTATATTTTCAAAATAAAAATAGTATTCATACATTTGGCGCAATTTAAAAAAAATCACAATCAAATGTTATTTTAACGAAAAAAACATTGGGGTGCGGCATTTCGGAGACTTGCATCATACTGAGAAAATCTATTGGCCGGCCCTGACTGATACAATCCAAGAAATGAATAATTCATGTGACAAATTGAAAGATCCGCCTAATTGGCCCGAAGTGCTAAGCGCAACTGAACGTGATTTTATTATTTCACAAGGTTCAATCTCCAGCTACCTTAGAGACGGTACAAAAATATAATTCTATAATGAATATTATTATTATTATTATTAGATTGGCTCCAACGGTGAGAAAATCAGAAGACAATGGCTAATGTATTCCCAGTCTAAGGGAAGTGTATACTGTTTTTGCTTCAAGGTATTAAACACGCCAATCACCAGCACTACATTATCTAATGAAAATTGAAACTGCGATTGAAGGCACAACGGAAAAACTCCTTCCCAACATGAGTCGTCCTCTAACCAGTAGAAGTGCTATGAAAAATTAGTTGAAGCAGAAAGGAGGTTAACACTGGCAAGGCAATTGATGACTAAAATCAAAGATTAATTGCTCAGGTGTAACATTTGGTGATATTACATCATACCACCCCCATATTAATCTTCAAGTCATAATACCCACTCCGTATGAAACTGCAATATTAATAAACTCCCTGCAATAGTAAGCTTCTCTATTGTAGTCCAATGTAGACTCCATCTACAATACTCCGCTATATCAAACAAGAATAAACTCCCTGCAATCAATAAAATGTTCATGTACTTACCCTTTGTATCTTCTGGCTAGAACAATTTTCAAGACTGGACTATACTCACCGCATCCTAAATTGAAGAGTGGGACGAACGAGCCTGGGTGTAACTTCATCTGATGTGCGAAGCATACGATTCAAAATTATTCCAATGGGACAAAAGAATTATGCTCACACCAGTACCGGAATTACGACTAACCTGCCACCCTGTGGGAAAGACGGAACTACCTCCAAGACAGTCCGTGATGTGTGTACGTCTCTGGTGCTCTGGTCAAAAAGATATTTTGTCAACACTGGCGGACGTGATTGAGAGAGGCCAGCCAATCCAAGCTTTATCGATGGTGTACGTGCTGATTTTCATCCATCGAAGTGGCCGATTCGACGTCACTGATGTATATGGACACCCGCCCTCCCCCCTTTTAAACCCCAGGCAACTAGAAACACTATTTAAGCCCGGTGATTCTGAAGACAAATCGACTATTAAATTGGACGCCTTCAGGAGAAGTCTTGTCCTAGACTATTGTATTAGACACAGTCAGGATAAGTCTGGTCCTGGACTTGGACATTTTAAGAATGTTTTCGTATTCTCTATATATTTATTTCATTGATATTATTTTAATAGACTTGAGCTAGGGCTTGTTCATATCTGAAATTAAAGTAACGTATTTATTGGAATAAACCTGAATAGGCCACGTAAACTAGTTGCTAAAATTAATATTGTTTGTAATACTAATGAGACACCTAATTCTTTTTGCCGCCAATCAGGCGCTAATGTCAGTGAGGTCACTGAATATATCAGAGTGCCATATTTTTGAATTAATTTTTGTTAGAAGTATTTTATTTGAATTGTCTGAATTTAGCTGTTAATGTAAACTCATCTTTTGATGATGTTTTTTTTATTTTGAATTGTTTGGTAAAGTAACGTAAAATTTTAATGATGGATTGATTTTGACTTTGAATATTTTCCAAATGATTTAATTGAATTTAATTGTGGTTTATCTAGCCTTCTTTTGTATGTTATATAATTTTTATTAACAAGTAAGGATCTTGTTAACGTCCGTAGTTGTGTCAACATTTAATAATCCCGCAGGAGTTTGACCAATGGTCTGTAAGCCAAACTCTTTTGTTCCCCGAAATATCCGTACGATATTAAACTTAACTTCCCGTTTTTCTTTTTCTTCTGTGTCTGTATTCAATGTAGCGTATAAGACAACTTTCGTACCAATTTCAAAGATGCCCATTAGGCTATTTTCTTTTTGTATTCATTAAATATCTGACTAGATATTTATGAAGAAATTTGGTCGGATACTCAACACTTTAGGTTTTATCAAGATTCACTGTTGTGAAACTGACATTGTGTTGTTGGAACGAGTGATTGTCTCTTCCACACTGACCTAGTTGACTTAAGAACATGTTTCATGTTTGGAAACATTTGCATGATAGTACTGCGCATTTGTTTAATATGATTTTAAACACAACCCCTGATGGATTTTTGAGGCCATGTAAATTATTGTTTAAATTGTTATTTTTAAAAATTAAACTTTCATATTATTACCAAATTGTTGCTAATGTCGTTCTCCTTTATATATTTTTTTAACTTACCCCCACTTTCTTTTTAGTCTAGTGTGGCCGTAGATAAGAGGTAGTAGAGTGGGTGGTAATACAGGGAAAAGAGCGACGGAAACATGTCTTCACAAGAGATCTTACCAACTTGCCCAACCCAACATGGCTTCTCGAGGAACTCACAAAACCCTTTACAGCAAAAACAATGACAATTTTCTCGGGCTTGTAGAGTTGATTGCAAAATTCAATCCTGTTATGAAGGAACGTATTTCCCGAATTCTGGGGAAAGACAATCTCAGTTGTGTAACATATTTGGGAAAGAACATTCAAAATGTTATACATAGGGTCTAGTTTTAAAATGGCAATGTATAGTATTTTTCAAATTTTTTTTTCAGATGGGGGTGGGAGGGCGCAAAATATGAGTTTTGCACACACAAAACTCTTTCCTTAGACCGGCCTAGCTTAACATAACCCAATAGGCATTCGACAATAAGTTAGGTACCAACATAATTGTTCATGCTTTATTTTTACAATTATTTGGTAAAACCATAAAGTGTTTTTCTATGATAATTGTTTTTCCTTTTTTTATTTCGAGGTGTAAAATTTTGAATTAACTAAAACAGTAGGCCATAACTTAATTTAATATAGTTGCCTACACATTTATAAAACTAATTAATATTTACATCATGGGGCATATAATGAAATGTTGTATTATTGGCTGCAATGACACAACATCAACTAGATATTGCTTTCCTATTTATTAAGAAGACAAAATATGGATGAAACAGATACACAATGAAGAGATAGTGAACTTTCACCCTAAGAATGTGAACCAGTCTCATAGAATTTGTGAAAGGAACTTCATACCAGCTTGCTCGATGGGAGACTCAAAAATGGTTAGGATATACCTTATGTCTACCAGGTAGTCAAATCACTTTCAATGAAAAATAGTTGTTAACTTGAGAGTACAATCTGTGAAAACAAACCGTAATGAGTTTCCAGAACAAAATGCAGGTGTTAAACGGCTACAGTGTTAATAATAGGTTTAAAAAATTTCAGCAACCCTAAGCCTATTATTTCAGCTATGGTAGGGTCTTACACTTGTATCAAATCATATCTGGTAGGCCTAGGCCTACTTAAAAAGAATTTACCAGACCACTAATTTAAGATTATGTAGTGTATAAGCTTCTTCATTGTACATGTCCTTCACATATTCCTAGGTAATTAGGCTAGGATGTCATAATTCTATTATTTTTATATCAATCCCCCAAGCATAGGTTAAGGTATGATGGGTTATTTATTTTAAGCCACAAAAGTATCGCACAATCAGGAAATCTTCTCTCACTTAATGCAAGCGTTTAGGTAAATCAATTGCTTGATTTGATGCACAGTTCTAGTATAAAGAGAGCTTGTATATGTAATTTTGTGTACGTATCAGTATTCATAGTTTTTATTTTTATTTTTTCACAAATAATTAAAGCAGTAATTAGGGGATGTATCAGTTTGTGTGTTCAACCCACAGGTCCTTTGATCCAAGGTTGTGTTCTTGGTGAAACTACATTCTTTTTATTGATGTTTGGGATTTGAATCTAAGGCTTGGGTTTTGTGTTTGTTTTATTTTTAATTATATTGTAAGTTGTGTGACCTACTTATATAATCAATGACTAGCCTATGCTAAGTAAGTACTTGGTGAATAACATACCCGTATAAAAATAAATCATATATCTATAGGGATAGTTTATTTTCTTAGTTTGGGGGGATTTTATTATATTAATTTAAGATGTTTTTTGATTAGCATACAAAAAATATTCTTCTAGTAAGCTATTTACTGAGTTTAATTAATAATACTTAGCACAACGTTTTGCAAGCCATTTGCGTTATACGCTTAAGTACTAATTACGCTAATGGGTTAGGAATTGGGAAGGCTGAAAATAGAGAAAGTCAACCGGCATTTTCGTAAAGGAAGAGTGGAGATCCATTTAGGAAACCCCCCAGTTCACCCGAGCGAGATTCGAGCCTCGATATCTCCGTCCTCGGCAGTCTATTCCAACATGAAACTAGCGCGTTAGCTAATTAAGCCACCGAGGCGGGTTCATGTTAAATTGATAGGTCATTTTGAAACTAATTAGGGTAGGTCTAACTGTAAACATTTTACTAATTTCAATTCTAACTTAAAAATACATCATCTGAATATTGTTTTCTATTGCTTGCAGGTTTTACAGAGGGGCCATCGGAGGAAAATTCTTTACTTTATCCTTCACAAATAATTTAACATGATGGTAGGCCCTACTTACAATCCGAGATATTATTTCTCTCTAATATGGCTTAACCCTGTGGGGCAGTTTGTAGTATGCAATATCTCCTGCTTGTCATAAAAGACGACTAAAACGACCCCCGTTAGAACCTTGTCACTTTGTCGCTGGAAAGGGGGCCAAAACAAAGAAATGATCCCTAGTGTAAGAGGGTTTTGCTTTCATATTTATTCATTTCATCCTTCATTCCATTCCTCACAAAAAAATCTTCTTCTTCTTCACCCTCACACAGCCATAGTATCTCAATAGACTTGACTTTCATATCTTATCCTCATTCCTCATTTTATGATTTAATTTTGATTTGATTCATTTTATTATATAGGGGAGTAGGCCTACTGTGACCTATTAACGTTGTTTGAACAGAGCTAATGTTGAGAAAAATCCGTAAAATAGCGTTTGTGTCTCTGAAGAAAAGGTATAAGTGGGTTCTAACGGTCCGTCCCGTTGAGAACCAAAAAAGCTATCTTCGTTAGCGATTGAGGGACTGGGAAGTCTTGGGCTGAAGATATGGGTAGGAGAGAGGGTATGGAAGGGGGTGGATTAGCAGGTAGACAGTCTTATTTCACTATTATGAATGAAAACTGTGAGTCAAGGACCGAATTATTATTATTATTAATAACAGAGTGTTTTACTAAAGGTTCGGGTAATTCGCAATTATGCTACTGTGTAATGGTAGGTTGATTTTGAGATGAAATGGAGGACCCACAGTTTAATGTGGAATCCGAACCACGGTGGAGACTTAGCATTCCACACATTCACAAGTTGTGATTAATACACGTCTTGTATGATGTGAAGGGTTTGGCAATCATACAAATCTGTGCCGGGACTGAGGATTGAACCCCGGACCACCAGCACAGAAATCGGACACCTTATCCCTAGACCGCCAGGTCACCCCGAGACCGAACTAAACCGTCGGTTCATTTTCAAAGTTAACATTAACTTGATTTAAACACTAAGCTCATTTAGTTTATTTTAACGATGAATTGTGGTCAGGGTTAATATCCCGAATGGGTGAACACAGGGTGCATATTTCTAAATGGCTTCTCTCTGTCCTTTCACAAAAATGTGGGTACATTACCTCTGTCTTAGGTATTTCTCATTATTAGCACACTAGTGTAATTAATAACAATAAAAAATTACGCTAAGTGTGCTATATTCAGATATATGGAACTAATAGATTAAGTATTTAAAGTATTCAAAGCATTATCTTTACATGATGTTGAATATGAGTATTTGTTAATTACGGTTATAGCTTCATCTACATATTATTTAAATTATAAAATGACATCTGGACACGGGAATTGAACTTGGGACTTACAAACTATGTTTGGATAGTTGTTAATAAACCAATTCATTACGTCTGAACAAAGGGGGGAAAATACATTTTTAAAACATTTGACGAGAAAGGACATAAAAATAGATTATGATCGTGGAGCGGGAAAGGGGAAGTTGTAATATTTATGTAGACATTCTGTGCACAAATGCACATATTTTTAGTTTCCATCTGGACACGTCTGTAGCCTGAACCTATCTAATACAGTAGTGGCTCTCAAATTGTTACGTGATGTCATTTTGGGCTTTCGGTGCTATTATCTTTTAAACTTTTTTTTAGCGCAACTTGTCTTACTACCTGTTCGGGTTATATGCTTTTGTACTAATTACTCTAATCTTAAATATAGAACAGACACAAAATCAATCCCCCGCCCGTCAATTCATGACTGAGAAAGGGTAAACTCACATTGCAACAATGATACATTTCTCATCCAAGCCAAGAATCGAGCCTGGGCCCTTAGCTCCGTAGGTGGACGCACTACCACTGGAGCTTAGCTTCGTAATTTTCTAGCATGATAATTTTTTTTCTTAGCTAGATCCACAAACAAATATATAGATTTTTTTGTGTGCAAAAGGGCTCATTTGTTTTTTTTTAAAAGGTGGGGATCGTGCACAGCATAGACTTTCTCGCTACTGTAATTAAAAAAGAGATATTTACTTAAAACTCGTAAGATATTTGAAACTAGATAATAAACATTATTGCACACTCTACCAAAGAGCATAAACAAAATAATATATACTGTTATAGAAAAGAGAAATATCACACTCCTTGAGCATTACAGCAATTTCCAAATCTAAAGACTTCCGTAATATATAAAATGTATTTATATATCTATCTGTAATTATTATATAAGTGTATTATATATAGTATAAATGCCGTAGGTGAATTGGAAAATCTGGCTTAATGCAAAAGGCACTGTCAATTTACAATGAGCCAGGCTAATCGGAAAATAATATTATATTTGCTATCAGCCTGCTAACTTTGAGGCTTATTGCAATGAGCCCATACAGATTTAGGCTATTATGGAAATACACCTTTGTTCGCTCAATCAGCCTAGTTGATTCCAGGCTTATTGCAATAAGTTCAAGATAGTGAAGGCTTATTAAAAAGTCTACAGCAGAGGTTCCCAAACTGTGGGACGTACAAATTTTCCTGGTGGAATGCCGTGAGAATCCAAACAAAACAAACAAATTAAGGTCGTAAAAAATAAACTTCATAAAATCTAATAAATATATTACAACCCAGTATAATAGAAGTGACCTATAGATTCCTGGCACACAAATTCATAGAGACAGCCCAGAAAAATATGTAATGGTTCGTGAAGCTGAGAGTAAGGAATCAAAAGTTTGGGAGACAAGGGTATGCCAGTTGCAAATTTATAGTCTTAAAAAAACAAAAAAAACAGCGTCATACAAAAAAGGTGTGCCTGTAAGAAGGCAAATTAATTGTGCACATAAAAATGTCACAGCTAACTTAAAAATGCATTCTTCGTAATTAAGAGCTAACTTAATTTTATGAAAATAGGTGAAAACCTATGCAAGTAAAAATAAAAACTTATCTTGTAATATAACTCAGTCTATAAAGAATATAAAAATGGTTTTCTTTTTTAGTTACAATAATTTTATTATTGGTTTAGAAGTGTAATAAAGTGAATTAGTTAAAACTCCTACGCGATGCTATTGCAAATAAATTCACTTTAGGTGCGGTGCGGCTCGTGTACCCACTTGATACAAAATGCGGTGCGGTTCGTGTCGGCTTCGTGTAGCCATAGCTTTACGGCTTGCTTTCACAAAGTGTACTCTCAATTTAACAATTACTTTTCATTGAAAGTTGTTTGACTTACCTGGTAGATATAAGGTATATCCTAAGCCTTTTTTAGCCTCCCATCGAGTAAGCTGGTATGAAGTGCCTTTCACAAATTCTATGAGACTTGTACACATTCTTAGAGTGCCATTTCATTATCTTTTCATTATTTATCCATTTCATCCAAACTTTTATGTCTCCTCCATAAATAAGAAAGTGAGGTCTAATTGATGTTGTGTCATTGCAGCCAATAATACATTTCATGATACGTCCCACAATGTAAATATTAATTAGTTATATAAATGTGTAACCAACTAGATTAAATTAAGTTAGGCCTAGGTACTGTTTTAGAAAAACCAAAATTTTACACCTCAAAATATAAAAAGGTAAAACATTAATCATAGATAAACACTTTATAGTTTTACCAAATAATTGTAAACAAAAAAGCATGAACAATTATGTTGGTACCTAACTTATTATGGAAGGCCTATTAGGTTATGTTTTAAGTATACACTGAATTTTTTTTCATTTTATTAACGTAGGCCTATATGAAATAATTTATTAACACGACTTTCAAAATAATAATATTAGGTCCGCCGGAAAACCTTACATAAATAAGGTCCACTATTAGCTTGCTCTTTTTTTATCAGACATTTTATCCAGTGTTTTAAATGTTACTAATGTTTTTACAAGTTCACCTATATTTAACAGTGCAAACTACAGAAAAACTCATTAATTTAGTCAAAAGTGTATTTAAAACCAGGCACGAAAAATAATATTTGGGTTCACAAAAATTTAGATTTAAAAAACCTTTAAAACATTTCAACACTAGGCCCTATTTTATTATTATTAATGATAAACACTCTCTTTAAAATATGTCATCTAATCTTCAAGAAACACCGTGCACAGTTCAACGACCACAAAATGTACATAAAATATTATTGGTAAGAATTTAAACAAAAAGCGAATCTTCTAAACTTCTTCCCTGGATGAAACAAACGGACTTTCTTTTATTTTAAATTGCTATAGACAAACAAAGTAACATAAAAAACGTCGATAGCAGTGCTTTGCGGTGGGCTACAGAAGCTAAACAATGGTTCAGCTATGTCCTATAGAGAGCGCACCTCATGAGCTTGCTGCTCGTCTTTGTTACGGGGAGCGCTCTAACAGATCCAGAGCAACCTTGCTCATTATGTTCCGGAGATATTTTGGAGCAGTCTTAAGCTACTATCACACGACACTTGCTTGTACTAGAAATCAAGTGTGCTAGCTAGCGCTTAAGTCCGTATCACACGACACTAGCTCGTACTTGAAATCCTGTGTGATAGCTAGCACGTCATCATCTAGCGTTGTGTGAATCAGAAAAAGTATACTGGTTCTGCCACTTGGTACTGGCTACCATACTAGTTGTGAGGATAGAACACGCGCTATTTTCGTACTAATTTCGACACTAGTCTCTGTAATTCAACCATTCAATGCGCGCTGAGACTGTTGTGTAGAGAAATGGTATAAATGATGTCAACATGGTCATCGGATGTGATTTTGTTGTTGGCAGAAAATTATTCTAAACATCCTTGCTTATATAATACCAAATTGCCACACTATGACAATATATTAAATATATATAAATTTAATTTAAAACATGTCATCTAAAAACGACAAACTGTGTTCCAGACCCAATTTTAATATAAATAAACTTAATAGCATGCCAACCTTGTGTTTTTTTTAGAATATAAAGTGTGCGTAGGCCTAAAAAAGAACATTTGTATATCAAGGGTACTGTACTTGGACACCCATGGGCTTAGGGGTCTCTGACTACGACCATTATTTCGTCTTTCCCAACCAGTCCTGTGTCTATATTCTTTTTCCTACGCTCCCTCTAATAATTTTCAATATCTTTATTAGCAATTAATGCAGCTGCTGCACCCAAAATTAATCTCTGACGTTCGCTAAATATTTGTACTAGAACCTAATAACAAACTATCAGCGTGTGAATACTCTAGTTCCATTTCCATTGTACTAGCTAGTATACAAATATCTAGGCGCTAGCTAGCACACTTGATTTCTAGTACAAGCAAGTGTCGTGTGATAACGGGCTTTAGATAATTGTATACTAGCTAGTACAATAGAAGCGTCACTAGAGTACTAATTCACACGCTGCTAGTTTGATCCTAGTTTCTAGTGCAAATATTTATGGAACGTCAAAGACTAATTTTGGGTGCAGAAGCTGCATTAATTATTAATAATGATATTTAAAATTATGAGAGGGAGCGTAGGAAAAGAATATGAACATGGGACTGGCTGGAAAGACGAAATAATGATCGCGGGATGCTAAAAATGATACATTCGGAGGTTAGGCAGGGTACATTCGGGGTGACACTAAACATTTAGTATCTCCTTAAATTTGTATTAATTTATTTACAATGTGGTCAGAGGCTCCTAAGCCCATGTGTGCCCAAGTACAGTATCCTAGACACACAAATGTTCTTTTTTTAGGCCTACTCACACTTTATATTAAAATAACAGCCACCCAAGGTTGACATGCTATCAAGTTTATTAACTTTATTTAGATTAAAATTGGATCTAGAACATAGTTTGTCGTTTTTAGATTACATGTTTTTAATTATATGTATATTAAATATACTGTCATATTGTGGCAATTTGGTATTATATAAACAAGGATGCTTGGAATAATTTTCTGCCAACAACAAAATCGTATCCGATGGCCATGTTGGTACCATTTCTACCATTTATTTACACAGTCTCAGCGCTTTGATTGGTCGAATAATACAGACTAGTGTCTAAACTAGTACGAAAATAGTGCCTGTTCTATCCTCACAACTAGTATGGTAGCCAGTACCAAGTGGCAGAACCAGTATACTTTTTCTGATTCACACGACGCTAGATAATGACGTGCTAGCTAGTGCTACCTACAACACTGGATTTCAACTTTCAAGTACGAGCTAGTGTCCTGTGATACGGGTATTACGGTAGAATGGAAGTGAATAATCTTGTGTTCTCGTCCATAGATAAGGAAGGTATAGAGTGGACACTCCCTGTAGAGCAGCTGGTACATGAATTGGAGCGCTGAAGTGACTGTCCACCTAACTAAATCTAGCCTCTTGGAGCAAGACAGTTTCAAGTACATATTCATTTTATTTAGCTGTATTTTACTAACTCAAAAACAAGAAAACACCATGGGCAAAATAAGCTACTATCTAGTATATGTTGGTTTATTTATAACCAAATATAGTTCAAAGACAAACGATTATTGGGGTGAATTTTAAGGATATAGTTAAAAGAAAACATTGCCAATAGTTTGAATACTTTCTACTTACATATCATTAAATACGATATAAGTTTAATTCAACATGAAACAGAGACAAAATGAGTTTGCCACTACATTAATTTAAGTAGAATCAAATATGCCATACGAATATTAAAATTTGAACATTTACAAGTACCTACCAAATTTTTCAAATTAAATAGAATTTACTAAATTTTTTGTATTACTACACTATTTAATCTTTAAATATGATTGTCCCCTTATCTCAGTCAGCACACAACTTAAAAACTAACATCTAGAACAGACACAGCATCCAGACTCCAGCCATTAATTCTTCACTGTGAAAGGGGAAACACACATTTAACCAATACAATTTTTTTCGGCCCTGCCAGGAATCGAACTAGGGACCTTTAATTTAGTATACTGACGCTATCAACTGAGCTAGGGTGTCTGACAAATGATTTTTTTTTTAAATATAGGCCATACGGTAATTGTGGTGAAATAATGTAAATATTATCATATCTGTGTTTACAAGAGGTCAGTCAGAATCACAGACGGGAAAACCAGACAGTATAGTTTTATTAAAATTATTTTGGTTTGATGCATTAGTTTTGATGTATTTATTTTTCTTGAAAAGTAGGGTTGAAAATATACCAGTAAAAGAAAAATAGGCTGACCATAATTCCTTAAGACAAAAATATGGCTGGGGGAGGGGAGTGGAGCAGACTGAAATTGAACTTAAATTATTTCTTCATAGAAAAAACAAAAACGTTTAGGATGATGCAAAGGGGAACTGCATGTAATGTTCATACCATGATTATCTTTCGAACATACTTACTTTATGCAACAAATTTCTGTCTTTTAGGAAGATGCGCTAAGTGCACATAACCAAAAAATAATGCTATTGAGCAGAAGTGTTACCAACAAGTATTTTTTATTTTCTATCAATAATACACTACCTATTCAATGTACAACTGTCAATCTCGATCAACGTGCCTCTATTGATAATTACTCAAATTAACTATATCAACAAAAACAGTCATTGATGCAAACTGACTGAAAAACATTTAAAAATAGTAATATTTCTTTTAAAACGGGACGTATGGTCAGCCTAAGAAAATCTCAATGTAAAATACATAAACCTTAACTATGGCTCCTATTACAAAAGTAATATATTGCTTTTAAGAATGAGGTTTCTTAGCTAATGTTCTCTATACCTTTTTAGCATTACATCTGCTAGCTTTTCTCGTATGATCCTGTTTAATTTTGAATATTTTTTTGTTTTAAAACAAATGTGATTTTTTGAAAAGAAACGTAGTCTAGTTTGATAAATTTTTGTTTAGAAAATGAGCAAATAATATAATTATATATATATAATTCCCAGGAATGTGGTGAACATGTTGACATGCTCAAATTATTAATGTGCTAATTAATAAACAACCCACTTCGGTGGCCGCGTGGTCTAACGCAAGCTATCTATATCTATACTTTCATTTTATTTTTTACTGAAACACCACTAGCCAATAAATTATTCATTTATTGTAAAACAACAATTTTAAAATATTTTTATACAGTTATTAATTTGGTGTGGATTTAGTCTACTATGGTAGCTATTTAGTCGCTGATCCAAACCAGTGGTTCCTAAACCTACCCCCTTTCCCCTTTTCGTTCACTCGACTGGTTCTCAATGGGGGTATTAAAAAGTGTATTTAATTTTAGTATAATCACCCTCGTTCTCGAAAGATTAGTTTAAAAAAAAACAAGTGAGTAAACATGTATGTTGAATTCACAGTTTATAAAATATTAGTTCTTGATGACTTTGAGTAAAAAAAAAAAGCAGTGCTTCACACATCGACACATTATAACTTTCTTTATATATATTATTACCTGATTCAGTGGGAACTCACTATACAGTATCAGAATCACAATAGACGGGATTTAACTAGGTGATTAAGAAGTTCCCCACTGAATGCACTAAGGGAGCGGGAGTATATCGGTAAAGGGTAGAGGGTAGGAAAAGGTTTAACATAGTATCCATCACTATGATTTATATTTACACGCTAATGTAGGCGTATTTATTATACACTATTTTTCTCATTCTTACCCTTAGATTAAGTAAATCGCATTAGTGGGCACACGGAATGAGGCGTAAGTCTCGCCTGGTCTGGTTTGTAGTTGATGGGTAGCTGATATATTTTTAATTTTTGTTAAACTTGAGATGGGTGAGAAATAGATAAAAAAAAATTTATGGGTCTTGCATAGTGTAAGAGTTTGGGAGCTTTCGATCTAGACAATATGCTTTATTTGACTTTCAGGTTTACGCAAATTCAAGTTTTATTGTTCTGGCATGAAAATACATTTTACTTTTTATTTTATCCCCCCAATAAATTCATTTTGGTAACAAAAATTGAAATACATTATTTTATATTAAAATATAAGAATAAATTTTATTTAAATAAAAACGATTTGAATACAGACAAATAAGAAATATAGTAGAGCACTGCTCTTTCTTCACTAGATTATTATTATTATTATTAGCTCCGCGTCTTACTAACCGTTCGGGTTATACGCACTTACGCTAATGTGTAATGGTAGGGTGATTGTGAGATGAAATGGAGGACCTACAGTTTAACGTGGAATCCGAACCACGGTGGAGGCCTGGCATTACACACATTCACAAGATGTCTTGTCAGAGGTGAAGGAAGGGTTTAGTAATCAGATAAATCTGTGCCGGGACCGAGGATTGAACCCCAGCCGCCAGCACAGAAGTCTGACACCTTACCCCTAGACCACCAAGTCACCATTTCTTCACTAGATGGGTGTGCTTATTCCACCACGTATAATTGTCCAAGTGGGCTATACTCATTTTAATTACGCTAATTGCATGGGTTGAAGAAGGCAAAATTAATATCTAATATATACCCGCATTTGCGTGGAGGGAGTGTGGGAAGCAATGGGGAAAAACATCTTCAGTACACTTAAGCTTCGACCTCTCCGTCACCGACAAACTAGACAAGATGAGCTTGACATTTAGTTTGTTTGCCCACCAATGCGAGTCAAATATGTATTAAAATCCATATCAAATGAAATGTTCTAGTCTCGTGCTCTACAATCATGTTTACAACCTTCATAAATAATGTTCATTAATTTCCTGATTTCTATAACCTCACGCGGCAACGCCTCCGAACAACGTTGAAGGAGAGGTAGCAAGAGAAAGACTCATCTTGGAAAAGGTCAACAAAATGTGTTAGGCAAGCTCTAGGTCGTGTGATGCAAGGCAAGCCAACCAAGAGCGGCTAGACAGACAGCTCGGAGAAGCGAAGATGCCCCAGTGGGAATGGAGGGATCTATTGCATCACACTAAATACACATCACACTTAATCCTCTCTCTCTCACCTATGGCATTTAACATGTACTACCGACCATTTATATAACAAGAAAGTGGAATAAAGAATAATGTGATAAAGATACTTAAGGAATATCGTAAAAGCACGTATTATTCTCCTACTCCTTATGAAAATATTAATGCTACCATACCTAACGACCTTGTGTTCAACAACCAATGGAGGGAAATGTTCTATTGTGTGATTGGTCGGGTACCTCTCATAGAGAATCCTATCTCCCTTCCTTCAAGACAACCTAGTTTTCTTCCCCTCTATACTTTGGGATGATTTAGGACCGGGGCGGGGGGATGAGGG
>CABFOW010000135.1:26127-49282 GCA_902141385.1 Timema californicum
GGTAAACAACTGTTCGTGTGACACCATTATTTTTGTTCGTCCTATATTTTAACTAGAAAATTAAGGTTACTCATCCTCCTCTTTGCTTTGACCTTTCGCAGTGAAAGTGGTTCTCTGTGGTAATGATGTAATGAGAGAAGGACGACCGGTGGAGCGGAAGCAGAAGAATTGATGAGATGCTATATCTCCAACACCTTAAGTGCACTAATAAAAACAATAAATTGGAGAAGGATAATTACATTGTTTGTATCAATTTAATAGGTTCCACCAAGAATCATAGACAAAATTACCAGTAGTACATCTGTTTACCAGGAATGTTTGATAACTTAAGATCGTTCAAAATGTATACACATCATAGTTAGTTTCATGTTGCTCCTGACGTTTACAAAGGGGATGTAAGGTTATGTTTCTTGGTTTTGTAGATTTAAGAGGAGTGATGGAGAACTTGTGAAATGGTTGGATCAAAGAATACTATAAAAACAAACATTTAATGCCAACACTGCTTATTTCACCTCCGGTAGTGGACTGAAAAGACAAACATGCTTGTAAATCAAATATTTCTATTAAACAGAACATATACAGATTAGGATACGTAATGAATGGTGTAGCACATACATTCTTGATAATGCCAGATTAATGTTTAACCTGAAAAGAAACATTAGGAATGGACTCAAAATTACTTGTACGTTAACAAATACGTTCCCAACCATGGCGGTAGCTTGAGACGTTATATTTTATGAAGATTTTGTGATAGTATAGTTTGTGTTAATGTAATATGTTATCGCGTTATATCATTAAAAAAACAACTATTAACTTAACATTATATTAATTTTAAAATTTTATTAAGTTTTTATACCTTTAAAACCCTATTAGCTAAGTAGCCTAGAAGTAACATCATTATAACACTGCTATGATTTGGGGGCAGTGGTATAATGATTAGACGTATCTTGTAAAATTAAAAATTTCTTAGGTATATGTGTAAAACTACATTAATATCACATAAAATACAGCAGAATACACAATTTTTAGTTTCACTAAGCTTGGGTCGTATTTCTAGATTGACATGTATAAAATTATGCCTTATTATGTTGCGTAGCTTTTCATATAGTATTGTTTTCTATAATTTGCTCTGCAGTTTACAGACCAGCCGGGATATACGCATTAACCTACACTAATAAGCTCGGGATGAATTTAGAGGAAATATATACACACTTGCATGGAGAAAAAGTGAGAAGTCATTTAGGAATAAATACCCTCAGTACACCCAAATGAGATTTGAGCCCCAACCTTTCATTTACCAGCAAACCGGACTATATAAGACTAAAATTTCTTTGTGAATTACTGGTAAATCTACGAGTATTCTTTTAGATATATTTTAAACTTTGAACTAAGGTAGAACACATTTGAATGAGCCCCTGACTTTTGCGGTGACCTCCAAGCCTTAATGATTAATGCCATGCAACAATTTTAAGTCCACGAATTAAACCATCTTAGGAATATTACTAGTGAATAGTGCCCCGTAAAAATTGTTTTATTTTTTATTTAAATTAAATTTTTTAAATCTCACTTCTCAGTGTTATCTCGCGTTTAATCAAAATGACATGTTATATAAGGTGTTTAATATTATTTACATATTAAGACGATGAATACTAAATTAAAATTTATTATTGAGACCTTATATATTTGCTTTAACATTCTTTGTCAAGTTTGTCTGCATATTTCACAATTTTGTAGCCTAAATTTAGCTTAGACTACAACAAAATACTAATCAAATTACAGCATGGTCAAAATTTATGCTTAATTTTTTCTTAATTTCGTGTTTATTTAAAGATTTTTTTTGTAAAAGTGGTGTTATTTCATTTTATGGGAGCATTTCATGTAACAAGACAATTTCGTTTTATTTTTATTTTAAAAAACATTGTAAATCTTATCTAAAAACTATCAAAGGAAATAATACTTGATTATATCTTTGTATGGCACTTTTTGCTTTATCGCGTCTCACCATTTTTACGGGGCACTATTAATGAGTAGTAAAGAAAATAAATTAACAAATATTTGCTGGAACCAGCTAAAATTCTGCATTGCAAAGATGATTTTATAGCACGGTTTATTAGTTTTAAACGTGTAAAAGCTTCTAAACCAATTATGAGAGAGCTTATTAGCTAATGAAAAAATGTTAACTGTGAGATATAATACAGTAGTAAAAATATATGTAAATTGATGTGATTTATTTAACATAAAAAACGTGTCTTTTTTGTGTTATCTTATTTTTGTAGTGTCGTTGGATCATTTAAAATACCTAACTTAATAAAATAGGATTGGGTAGGTGGATTTTAAGGATGCCCCAGCATTTGACAAGCAAGGGAAAAGAAAGTACAATGACCCTGATCGATACTGGGCCATCGAGGTTAGATTTTTCTACATTATCTGTTGGATCAACGCGGCTGGTAATCATTAAATTCAACTATTGCTTATTGTTTCATTAACATACATTTTTATTCAAAGATGATACCTTTATATTTTCCCAGAAAATAAGAGCCAATCTCGTTTTCAGAAGAATAAAAATATATTTTTATGAAGTTGCAAACAATTGATTACATATTTTAAATATATTTAATTTAAAAAAAACAATTTCCGCATGTAATAATTTCATATTTAAAAAAATTGAAATCCTAAGAAAATAAGGTGGGACGTAAGGGGACGTAAGCTAGGCTCCATGTTTTTACAGTTTTTATATCAAAAATTATTTTGGACAATATACACAAAATATTGTTTTAGTTGTGATACATTTAGTTTAATTTTTTACACAGTAATACAAAAAGTTCTTGAATATTAGTCTCAGGCACCGTAAAATTTTAAAAGCTTATGCCAAAATTTAAGTTCCACTACTACCATGACTAATATTCAATAATAATGATCAAAGATACAATTATTGTAAAATTGAATCAAACAATTCTACTGAAGTAATATTTTATTTATTTAGGTAAAAAAGTTTTTTGCTATAATAACTAAACAATCCTTACCTTAGCTCGCGGTTCCCTTCCAATCCTTAGTAAGTATAAACCATTTTGGACAATCTATCTCAATACCTATTTTTTAAAACGCATTGTAACTTCAGCACTTTATTTGAACGGATAATAACATACAAGCAATTAAAAGTACTTTAAGTCTATAAAAAAACGCATATTTAAATGTATATTGATTGTATGACTCCAATAATTTCTAAATAATGCCTGAAATAAACTTTAATATCAGATTGAATAAACGTATATTTAAAGTTTATTATTAAGTATTATTAATTTAAAACAAGTTTTTAAATGGGATTTGACATATAATTGAACGTAATCTGATGTGATTAGTAAAAAATTCAATTTTTAATAAGCAACTGATAAACAACATAAAATATTTATATAAGGTGTAGTAAATACACCTTCTAGAATTAAATATCTACAAACTGAACGTAGTTTTATTTAATTAATAATACGTTAAATTTTTAATAAACTAAGAATATAAAGAAAAAAAAGTTATAAATGGAGTAGTAAACATAACTCTTAAAATAAAATATCTGAAAATCAAATATTAAAGTGAGGGCAATGGATGCAGAAGATATTTTGGAGCGATTGATACACCGTTACCGTAAGGAATGAAACGTAATGTTGCACATATACACTAATAGATAGCCTTAGAGCATTCAAACCCACATTACTAAAATAAATTCAATGAGTAGAGCTACCAACGAATTCTTAGCGTTAGAGAAAATCGAGGTAATGATGCTATTTGATACTAGTGAACGATTTATACAATTTTAACTAGCAATAACGATATTAGATTGGAAACTAAGAAAATAATACAATCGGGAAATACATGTTATTATTTGCTCAGTAAGTTGATGACATTTCGTTTGCTTTCAAGGAATGTGGAACTCATAATATACTAACCAATTATTTTACCGGTTGTTCTTCATGCGTGCGAAACGTGGTCTTTTACCTCACACGAAGAAAACAAATTGCTTAAGAAAATATTTGATTCAAAAAGAGTTGGTGTTACTGGGGAGGGGAGGAGGTTACTTAATGATGAGAACATATCCTGCAATCGTAACAAGACATTTTTAGGATAATCAAATCTCGTAGATTACGGTGGGCTGGGCATGTAGCACAAACATTGTTCAGGGTACTGAATGGCAAATACACTGAAAAGAGACCATGAGAAAGGCCTAGGCGCAAAGGGGAAGATATCATTAGAATGGAGCTGGAAGGGATAGGGTATAGTGAGGTGGACTGGAACTAGCTCAAGATAGGGAAAGTTTGGCAATATATTTCGAGTATCTAATGACATATATTGAGTGAGTAAGTAAGTCAGTATATACAAATGAAGGGGTATGAAAACACCATCTGCAACTGACCAAAACATAACGTTCAATCCTGTCATTTGCCTGGGACAGAAGGGATGAACCCTACAAATGTCTCTTAGACTATTATGTGTAAAATAATTTAATAACTAGCTAATAGTTGCTTTATTTCTCACGCATTGGTGTGCAGACGACAGCTACAAAATATCAGCAACAGATGTCCTCTAAGCTATATCATAGAGTCAGTGCACTTGGCTACGAGTCTAGAGGTCCCGTGTTAGATTCCTGACTGATACCTTGGGTATAATTCCCTAAAGGGGATTTACCCCATCAGTCATCAGGGTTTGGTTAGTTAAGCTTAAGTTAGGTTTTGTTCCAACTGGTTCCACACCCTCATACTCACATCAGCATCATCTCATATAATCGGGAAACGGAACAGGATGTACGGTTAGTACATTCTGGCATCCCCTGGGCAACGGTACATAAGTACTAGTTATTCTTTCAAGAAACTGGTATGCTTTCATCAATAAAACTAATAAAATCAATCCTAACACAAACTATTGTTCAGTTTATATTTGCATGTGTGATGCCTTTCTTGCCCTTTCAAATTAAATAAGCATTTTGATCAAACTTTGTGAATACATTGGCTACTCAACTTAAAGCTCATTTTCATGTCATCGCTTACCTAATATAGATCATACACAACTGGAGGGTATTTTCGATATATAACTACGCTCATATTCGCTTTAAAATAAGATTATGGGTACTTAAGAATTGATTAAATATGCTGACATGCCTCCGCCCTACATCATAAAGAGCAAACTGTAATATTTAAATTGAAATAAAATCTTTGAAAGTTTATTCTTTAAAACATTTAGTACTTATAATAATCTTATCCTAACAAATTCTAAGATGTATACAAAACCATATTCAAGCGAAATACTTATTAACAAAGTTTAAAAGCATAATATGCCTAAAGTTACATCGCATTACTCATACTCCATTCTGGGACCTTTGTTAGCCTATCAACTAATGGAGTGATAGAATAATATCTAATATAAGAATATAATCATTCGTTTTTTTTTCAAAAAAAATAATTTTAAATCGCCGTTAAATTTTATTATCACAAAATACAAATAAGTTAATATAGGATAGGTATTTCTTCCCTAAAGCACATATTTCCTGTGCTAATCATATGATTGACGCCAGAACTAACAACTCCTCAACGATAATTATAGAGTATTTTTTTTTATCACCGAGTCTTACTTCCCGTTCGGGTTATACGCTTCTGTAATAACTACGCTAATAATTTTAGGGATTATGAAGGTTATATTTAGAGGAAGTGTATCCACATTTGCGTGTGGAGAGAGAGAGAGAGAGAGAGAGAGAGAGAGAGATGAGGGAGAGGAAAACCATTTAAAAAACTCAGTACGCCTGACCGAATTTAATGTTTTTCTTATCATCCGACACCAGGCGTTGTCATAACAAATTTACATTTTTGAGAGTGTTCTTGTCACCAGTCGACTCAAATGATATTTTTAGGCATCTCTAGTAGCCTAACGTTAGACATAGCTTTATTTTTATATATTTAAACCTTAAGAGACTTCTAAATAATATATACATACCTATGATTATCACCATTTAACATTTGGATAGACGTATAAAAGAAACACCCATTCAATATAAGTATTGTTAAACGTTAGGATAAAGCTATTAAATTTAAGGACTTTTAAATTATTACGTAACATTGGGGTAAAGCTATTTAAGCCAAAGATCCTTCAATTATTATTTAAAATTGGAATGGAGATATTCGATGCCTCCTTCAATTATTATTTAACATTTTGGTATAGATATATAATCGACGCCTCCTTTAATTATTATTTAACTTAGGTTTAGTAGAATTATATAATAACCGCCTCCTAAAAGTATTATTTAAAATTTGGAAATATATATATATATAATTGACGCCTCCTTTAATCATTATTAAATGTTTGGTTGGAGATATATATTATCAACGCCTACTTAAATTATTTTTTAGCGTAGGTTTAAATCTATATAATCAACGACTTATCTAAGTATTATTTAAAATGTGTAAATAAATATGTTATAAACGACACCTCCTTCAATTATTATTTAACGTAGGTATAGAGCTATATAATCGCCTCCTCCTCTAAGTATTATTTAAAACTAGGAGATAGCTATATAATCGACGCCTCCTTCAGTTTTTATTTAACGTTGGTATAGAGCTACTGTATATATATATAAAATCGATGCCTCTTTGACGTATTATTACACATTTTGACATTAGGGTGAACTATATCATAATCAATTATTCCTCCACTTATTATTTAACAATGGTAGTGTTTTAAATAATCCAACCCTTTTTTTCTTATCCTTTAACAATGGGATACTTCTAAACAATTTATTATCCTTTACTTAATCTTTAATGTTGGGAGAGCTCTAATTAATTACCCCTCCTTGTCTTATTATTTAACATTGGGATGGCTCTAAATATTTTACCATTTTGTTCTTATTCTTAATACTAGGGAAGCTCTAAATACTTTACACCACCATTACTTATTCTTTAACATTGGGATAGTTCTAAATAATCCACCTCTTTTGCTAATTCTTGAACAATGGGAAAGTTCTAAATAATCGAAGCCTCCTCCAATAATTTTTTCTCTTTATATCTAAATGTTGAAGCGTAACTGGATGAGGTATTAATTAATTAGAACTCTTCCATTGTTAAGGAATAAGTAGAAGAGGCGTCGATTATATATATATATATATATAATTATATATACAATCGACGACTAATCTACGTATTCCTGTACATACACATACAAGATGCTCGGAAACTCATAGCCCAAACTGCACATTTAGCTTGTTTGAACCAAATTAATGCAAAATCCCTATACACTTTAATCCCGAAAACTATGATAATACCATTAAACTGTGTTCAAAATTTTGGCGTACAGCACTGGGAGAACAAAGCTGTTCAAGCACACATGTACAACAGGTTGCATAGGATTTAGGCACGCAGCACTACACACCTCGAAATCTTAGAGCACGGCAGCATAACATATCACAATTAATAGTAAACAACACACCAGCTCATCTAGAAATGCGAACATGTTCTGATGGTCATCATTAACTGTCATACATCACAGAAAGTGATTTCCATTATTACATGTGCAGTGCCACGCGCCTAACTCCTATACAACTTGTTGTACACGCATGCTTGAACAGCTTTGCTCTCCCGGCACTGTAAGCCGAAATTTTAACACAATTTAATGGTATTAGCATAGTTATATAGATATAAGTGTGTAGGAATTTGGTATTACTTTTGTTTCAAACAAGCTTTATGTGCAGTTTGGGTTATGAGTTTCCAAAGATCCTGTATAGCAGTATACATATAGTAGTCTAACTATAAAATTTAGATAATTTGAACCAAATATGATTCCACATTTAAATTCATATTTAAATCAATGGTAGAAAAAAATAATTCAAATTTTAGAAGGAAATATTTGGATAACTCGAGTCTGTACTCATTTCAATCCTAACTTAACGATTTTTATTAAACCACCCATATGCCAAAAATGAAATATAAATTTATAGTTATTGACACATAGTAAAAGAGAAAGCGGGGAATTCTGCAGCGGGTTTCCTCGAATAGAGGATATGTTGGCTTGGCTTTCATCGCTTCTGTGTGACAATGTAATCACGTAACGTCAGGACGGACTGATTTAAGTCTGCCAAGTTCCTATGTTAATTTTTTTAAAGTTTTTTTGTTTTGTGTTTATTTTTTCCTTGTGTTTTCATGTATGTATGTTGTGTATGTGTGTTTTTATGTATCATAAATAAAATTAGTGTTTTTATATATAGCATATTTTGGGGTAATTGATTTATTATGTTCGTACCAGCTGCCTAGATACTCTTTAAAATGGTTAGTTCAAATTTTGGATATCTCGATATTTTGTTTGGATACTCTCGGACCCCAATTTAAAAAGATTCTGCTGTATATATATGAAATATACATTTATATATACATATGATATAAATATTTTTTATATACATATATATGTGACGTAACCTCCATTTATTCCTTAAATGAAGTATAATTTTGATCAACGCCAGAAGTAGTTGTCACTTTAACCCTTTAATTAGCCAATATTAATTATTTATTTACATGCCTTTCTTTAAGGGTGACTACTCTATATTAACTTTTATCTAATTATCCTTATGTATCCTATACTTAGTTCAATAATTGAAGGTGAACTTTCTGACCTTCTGTAGATATACTTTCCTACTTCCGCTTAACCTTATCTTTTGCGAGATGACGTGTCCTCCCCACTGACTCCCTCAACACACCTCAACCCCTCTTGTATAGTATAGTTTAATTACAAGTGAGAACACAGGAATTTTGATACGTGTTCAATTCCGGGCTCGCAGGTCAAATTATGTTGAATATATTATTGGAATTTTTAGTCAGACTATATAGTAATTAATGACGCTTAGCATCGCGTCTTACTACCCATTCAAGCGATACACTCAGGTACTAATTACGCTAATGGGTAAGGAATTGGGAAGGTTGACTATAGAGAGGAAGTGAACCTGAATTTGCGTGGAGGGAGAGTGTAAAATTATATAGGAAAAACCACATCTAGTTCACCCGAGCGTGATTCAAACCTCGATCTCCCCGTCCTCGGCAGACCAGATCAATACGAGACTAGCAGGTTAGCCAACTACGCCACCGGGGTGGGTGACTAAATAGTAGTCATTAAATAGTGTCAACGAGTGAATATATATTTTTTTCAACACGAGGCAGTAAATTCATAGGCCTATAAGAACCCTATCCGGTGCTCATACGGTCAATGACGTACATCTCGCAATATAAGTTACTGTATCGCCGATGACGAGTAGATGAGGTTTTTAATCCTAGACGGGTGTACTAAGGGTAGTTTATCTGTTTTGTAACCTCCCACTACTGGTCATGTAGTCTGGGGCGTCTGGATCACAAAGGCTTACAGCTAAAGATTCCCACCTGAGACACACATTCTCAAATTACCTGTTTTGAATCTATATGTTTATATGTTCTAGTTTGTGATATATTCACACAGGTTTAAGGCGTCTAAATCGTTTCATATATATGACAGTAAAATAAATCTCGATATTAGTTTTTGAGTTTGTCATAATGGTAGTCTGTGATGTCAGGCGCACAACATTTGATTTTTTTTTAAATACAACTTAGGTCCATACCCGGTAAAAAGTTTCAGTTTTCAAATTTTCTTAATTTTGGAGTCTTAACGCATACACAAATAAACATTTATTTATACGATCACAAGCTATATCAATAAATATTGAAAATGATACTTTGGTGCTAACACACTAAGTTTGAGACAATATATTTATCCTTAGCACCCTTCAGGCATTCTTATTATTACTATGTTTGTTTTATGGGGCTGGAGGCTCTCGAAAAACAAAAAAAAACAACATCGTAGTAGGTAAGGTGTATCTATCTGAACTGAGCAATACAAGTCTAGTAGTCCGAAAATTTATTTTAGTCGGTAGAGCATCTATTTACTGAACTACGTGAGAGTCTAACGTTTCGTTCATGGCTTGGCTCAACATTTTATCATCATGGACTTGGGTTTGCATCTATTCTAGAATTATTAAGTTTCTTTATAAATAGTGTACTGATTTAATTAGTTGGTTCAGAAATGGCACATTAATTACCCCAAATAAAACACTAATATATAAAAAAAACAGCCTGATACACCTAGCAATTTTGGCAAGCCTCTACTCAGTTGAGCAAATGAGCCTCCTTGCTTGTATTTATTTCCTTTTTCTTCCTTTTCCGATGGTAAAAAAACAGGGCGTTATTAAGTTTTGTGCTAACATGTCTTTAGACCTTATTTATAGTAATAATTATTGAAAATTCAAATACAGAAACACGCTATAACAACACATTATGAGGACTCCTCTTGATGCTTACTTTCCAACAGTATTAAATAAAGTTTTGAAATAAATACTATTTAAAATATGTAAATAGATTTTATAACCACGCGTTTTATAATTTTAGGAAAACTATTTAGTTAGAGTCAAACTTACATGTTAATATTAATTAATTGGCATTTTTAATAGTAGTTTAAGCGCAAAGTATAATTTATTTAAAAATTAGATGACAAAAGCAAAACAGTATAAAGGTATTTATAGAAAATTTGCGCTGACATTAACCCAGTTAGTAAATATATTATTTTTCATTTCAAGCACTCATCGAGATAGTAAAGGGCTGTTTAGAACCATCAAAATAACTCTTAAATGGCCCCATTTTAATGTACTCCTTTATATTGGTGTTTGAAGAAGTAAACATAATGCAAAAAAAATATCACAGTTGCCCGAATATGACTCGATGACTCCCAGGAAAGAGTTCAATATACTAAGAGATGAGCTAAATGTGACTATTAACATTCTCACAGCCTCGTGTATAAAACTCCACTTGTTGAAATAACATTATGAACAATTATATTTATTTAGAAATAGTAAGATACACTTCTTAGTGGTTCGTTTCATAACCAAGATGTCTTTTTCAATATTTATTGAATCTGTTTCTTATTTATAATAAAATGAGGAAAATTAGCTATGTGTGAGTGACAGGAACAGTTGGTAGTAGGAGTTAAAACGCTAACTATAAGCAAACAAAACAGTTATATGTGAGTAAAATTAAAAATATTGAAAGAGTGGTTAGACATGTCCAAAGATAACATAAAAACACTGTATTGTTTTGGTAGGTAGTTTAAATTTGGTGAACAGAGAGAGCGACTTCCAAGATAATTAGCAAAGTCTGAAAGTTTGAAATTTAAATTAGATATCTTGGAAATGTGGAAAAGAGGATTGTTACAAATCTCAAAGATCTGTTAAAATATTATAACTTTTTGGTGTGTACTAAAATTATATTATTTTCATAACGTGGGAAAAATCCCCCATACAAATTAAATTAACACCAAACTAAATAGTATAGCGTTTAATAAGAAAATATCTAGTCTCTATGATATCTGATTATATCAAAGCCTGAGAGTATATTATGTCACTAATGGTATAATATTTTACTTATGCACCCCTCGTTTTGAAGGGTAGCAAGATTACCTTGTACTTTCGCACTAGAGTATAGCTGATAAGGCACTAGGATCAAAGGTAAGACTGCTTTCTTTCAGGGTAATTGAAGTACAAAATGTCGGTTTTAAAAATTCATTTCAATTGAATATTTAGTCAAATAAAATGTGAAAATGAAACCCATCAGCTGAAGAGCGTCTAGGGATTGATCCGTGTCACGTGTCACTGAACCATCTGAACTCTTCCTTATTGATGCTTCATCTTCTTAAGTTATCGTTGAATTCAAATGTGTTCCGGTTTGAGGCCCAACCTCTTTGATGAGGTATATTGAGGTTAAGGCCATCGGGAAGAGGTCACAAGTAAAAGTCTTATCCATAGAAAGGGAAATAATAGCTATTGTTTACAGGACCATTAAAAGGTAAATACTCAAGACACTAATCTAAAACCCTGTAACCCCCCAGACTAATTATGTAAAATAGGAACATTATTTAAAACAACTTAAAATACTGGCGATGGTATATTTGGTTAATACAGGTGTGGTCTCTTTGTTTCAGTGGTGTCAATATTTTATCGGAATGAAATCTACTTTACCTTCTGTATGCATTGGGTTGTTTTCCATTGGTTGAGCTAGTGAAGGTCATTTTGTGGTCAAACGTTTACTTTACTGTTCATACCTACATGCAAATATGAACTAAGTCAAACATTTTGGTAGATTTGATTAAGCTTTTTTTTTACATCCATTTCTGTTTACAATTTGGTCAATTGTTTTTTTCAAGCCGTATATTTTTCACTACGGGCTTGCTAGGTTTGTCATAGCTTCATGTCTTATAATATAACTTAATACTAGGACAGGCACAACATCCAGTCACCAGCCGTTGATTTATCACTGTGAAAGGCTAAATCCACATTTCACCAATGATAAGTTTTTTGGCCATGACAGGTATAGAACCCAAGACCCTTAGCTCAGTAGAAAGACACGCTACCGACTGAGCTAAGGTGTTGGATAGATTTGATTAACTACATATCTATATTATTTGAGAAGGTGACGTATCAATGAAAGTATTAGTCTTTTATCAGATAATATATATATATATATATTTCAGATAATATATATATATATATATATATATATATATATATATTTCAGATAATATATATAAAGGCAGCCGATAGAAAGGACCGTGGTGCCTAAAATAATCTAGTATTAGATTATGTCAGTAAGGATGATCATTTATTAAAATCCTTTTCTTTGGGTTTCCATATTTTTCTAATTATTTGGAGTAAAGGAATAAATTATGACATATATTTCATCGGGTTTAAAAAAACAAAAACCATAGCTCTATTGTTTACGGACTAACTGAATCGCAAATTAAAACAATTAACATGGCATGTTTATATTAAGATTGAAGGAAGAAGTTTAAATTATAGGAAATATACCTGCATTTGCCTGGAGAGAGAGAGAGAGAGAGGGAAACAATTTTGAAAAACCACCCTCAGTACATCCGATCAGGATCTAACCACAATCTCCCCGTCTTCGGAAGCCTAGTCTATTGTGAGAGTAGCGCCTTAGACCATGTGGCCTACATCCAAGATGGTTTAATGGATTTTGTTTAACTTGTTATATAGATGTTAGATGGTCAATAGTCATACTCGTAGCTTGGGGAACTTATTTTGATTCTTACCTTCAAATTAAAGGTAGTTCATTCATTACTTATATTTGAAAATTAAAAATCTTTCGGAAAAAATCTCTAAAGATTTGGTTTAAATGGATATCTGTGAATTATTTGACATGACAGATAACAATGAATATTTATTTTTTAAGAAAAAAAATTTCGACAGTATTTTACTTATGACTACTATTCGAAAATTTGAAATTTTTCTAAAATGGCTGTAATGTTTTTGATCTATAAGGTTTTATAGGAAGTGTTTTTATACGATAAATAAGAATATACGCCCAGTTTTCGAAAAATAATAATTTGAGGTTGGTTTACTAATGACTGATTGCCGCTAGTAGTTAAAGAGTTTCTGGATACAGATTCAGAGAACCCAGGTTCGAACACTGGAACTTCCAGATTTTTCGTGAAGCAGTGGGTCTGGATAACTCAGTTCCATGAGGACAAATGAGGAGCTTCTTGAATGAAAACGTACCGGCTTCGGTCTAGAAAACTGAGATTAAGAGCTGAGGAGTTCATTGCGCTGACCAAATGACACCCTTTATCTACATAAGTTGGAATTGTCTTCGCCAACAGATAGAGGCTGCTCGGTCAGTATGGCTTGGTTGCGGACTGGTGCACTGGAATTTACCAGTAACAGATTTTTTATTATTTTCCCACAAATTATAATGGACCATATGATAATGTGTAAGCGATTGTGTCGTACCATTTATTTCTATTAATTTTGGAAGATTTATTCTACCTTTTCCAGACCCCCATTAACAACCCCTTTTTTAAATTTTAGATTTTTCTAGTAATCTCAAGTGCCATCTCTACCTTCTTTCCTAATCAATCTCGTTAACAGAAATAAGTTTTAGTTATTGTAATTTTGCACATTTTTTATCTTAGATTTTGAGATATAGATACGTTTTATGTTCCCCTGAACCCAAAGTGTTAACGATTTTATTTGTCTATTTGTGAAATAAATACAAAACTATAACTTTAAACCGATTCAATATAGAAAATCGTTGAGTTTTATGAAATAAATATTGAACTACATGTTTCCGATACTGATTAAAGCAAATCATATTTGTTCAATATGACCCTAAAATTATGGGAAAGATAAAAATTGGTCAAAATCTTATAATTTTATTTGGGCTCTTTCACCTTAACGAGTAATATCAGAGTGAGATAACCTTATATAACCTATCTTAAGATAATCTAAAGTGATTATATTACATTTAGTTGCGAATGTAGGAGACGCAAGAAAAGGTCCGGGTTTCTGCAGTTTATATAGCGAAACATACTTTTTGGCCAAAATAAATATTATTATTAGCACCACATCTTACTACCCGTTCGGGTTGTACGCACTTACACTAATATGTAATGATAGAGTGGCTGTGAGATGAAATGAAGGACATAAAGTTTGACGTGGGATCCGAACCACGGTGGAGGTCTGGCATTCCATACATTCACAAATTGTGATTAATACACGTCTTGTCAGAGGTGAAGAAAGGGTTTGGTAATCAGATGAATCTGTGCCGGGACCGAGGATTGAGCCCCGAACTCCCACCACTAAAGTCCGACACCTTAGCCCTAGACCGCTAGGTCACCTGCCAAAATAATTAAAATATCTCTCCAGTAAAAATGTAGCGTTTTATTTTATTCACATGATGATATCATCAATTGTTGAATATCTGTTGTGAGCATAGTGAGATTATATGAGAACATTTTTAAATGAAGATAAACAGTTATAGTCAAATTCCTGAACAACCTTGACAGATATTCAAGAACTGTCAATATCGCCGCGTGAAGAAAATTACTAGGTAATATATTTCTAGTGGAGTAATATTTTATTTATTTTGGCCATAAAAATTATTTATTATAAAAATTGAAAAAATACGGCCAATAGCTCACTTTCCCTATACTTTCACCTTAATTTATTTTAAAATACCTCAAACCAATTCTATGCTAGTTTATCAAACATATTGACACAACCTTCCAATAAATATTTTAATTTAGACTATCTTAAGTGTTCCTGAAAGTGAATATGTCACATATTATACCGACGAATATTTTTGTTTGTTTTTTATATCTAGATTTAAGGATTTCATAGAAGTTTAAATGGTGAATATATCCAATCTAAATCTATGTTTTGCCCCGATCCCCTCAATTTAGGACACGGGATATAAATATGTATTATGCATTGTTGCTCCAAAGGACCAAATATTCGTCAAATATTCGTCATTTTATATATTATTATTCTAAGGTCTCAAATATGCAAAAACGTGCTGACTTTAAATTTTTTAACCTCTTGCTTCAAAATGATAGCTGGGGTAGATATATAAGATATGTTATTGAATGGTTCTGGTGGAGACTTGTGTTTGGACCAGGCTTAACCAAAATATATCTTATTTTCTTCCAACCAGTCTTACTACTCATTAAAGCTATACTAACAAATCAATAAATAGTTTTCAAATTCATAATAGTGATACAAATAATCTTGAAATCTCTAAGCTATTGTTATGAAATAGAGAAAAAAATAATTAAATAACATTCTTTTTAATATACTTTTACAAGTTTTGTCAACATGCTATTGTTCTTCCTTTATATAGGACTGCCCTGGGCTAGATTTTATTTTGCTTTTTCCCACTATGTCGTGTGCTGGTTCGACTCAACTCTTGTACGCTATATTTATTGAGTGCAACTATTGATTCAAATTTATATTTATTAATAAGGTTTATGAAGCATTTCAAACATAATTCATTATTTCAAAAATAACACTTCTAAGGGAAATTAAGTTCAAGAATCCCTTGAAGCTATTTTTGATTTTTAAGAAATATAAAAATATGAGCACCAATTGCAGTCAGTATTTAATTTTTTATTTTAAAGAAGTTAAACTAAAATAAATTTATTTAGTTTAAGTATGAGATAAAATCATTTATTATGGGGGAGGGGCTAAGGCTCTATATCTTGGCCAGACTAACTTATCTTACCTCTGCTCTCCTGGAATATGGTGGAATTCATTTCTGAGGTGGGGACACCATTATTCCCGGATGGCAAAATGATACGTGAGAATGATGATGGTGGAAATCAAAGGGAACCTACAGCTTAACGTGGGTTCCGAACCACGGTGGGAGCCTGGCATTCTACTCATTCACAAAGCATGAAAGAACACACTTTGCCAGAGGTGAAGGAAGGTTTTGATAATGGTATTAGTCTGTGCCGGGACAGGAATTTGAACCCCTGACCTCTAACACTGATGCCTGACATCTTACCACTAGAACACCAGATCCCCTATAACCATCTATTATAAATTTATAAAAATGGTGACATTTAAATAACATGGTTTTTTAAATAGTTAGTTCAATTTTTAAAATATAAATCCAGATTTTTTTTATTAACTCTTGTATAAAATGAATGGATTAAAGATGGTGGTTGTGCAATTTTAATTGACCAAATAATATTGAAATATCTATTATTTAATATAATATAGTAATATAATTTATTTACAATTCCGTTCCTTCTCCTACTCAAAGATGGTTTCCTTCAACGAAACGTGTTTTTTACTCTTATCCCCCTACTCCTATCCATTTTGTCAACTTGAAGATAATTGCTCTCAACATTAGATGGTCACTCCCCCAGTTCTGAAAGACCCTAACTGTTGTTTCGAGCATTATGTGTTCACCGTTAATGACTCATTAAGTGTCTCGGTGGCGCAGGTGTGTAGGAGATTCTCTTACTTTATGGCCACAGGATTTCCATCAATATCTAGGCAAGGCTCTAGTTTTAATAAGTTGGTATTACTTCCTGCTGACCTCCGGGGGACTATCTAAGAATAGAAATCTTTCTCCGTTGGACAAGTGCAGCTCCATGTTACCAATCTTATGGCTCTCACACAAGGAACATTTTTTCCCGTTCTTGATTAAATACTCAATTCATGATAAGTCAACGCTTACCGAGTAAACGACCAGCTATCATGGTTACAGTTAGTTCATCAATTAATTGTTATGATAACTTATGCTTAGAAGCGTAGGTAATTTTCTTCATCGATGTTTAATTATAGACGCATTTTCGCATTAACAAATTGAAAACCCACTTCTGTGGCCTAATGGTTTAAGGTACCACACTAGCAATATTCTGGACTGAAGATGACGAGGAGACCGGGATCGAATCCCTCTCAAGTACACTAAAGATGGTATTTCCTAATTTTGTTTCCACTCTCGTTCTTAGAAAATTCTGGTACATTGCCACTAAGCCTCTATCTTGTTCACTCATACATATTAGCTCATTAAAGTGGCCACACATGGGATGTAAATTAGACGTGGTGGAAAAATTTAAAAAATGTTAAAATTATATGGTTATGAATTATAAGTGTCAAAATTTTTGTGTTTTGATTCTTGTCACCCATTGGATTATTTTTCTTCTTACTTGAACCAATCTATAGTCCCATAATGAGGAGGGTGATGTTTTAGGGAATGCACCAGTACTCTCCTGAAGAAATAACGGGAAAACCCTAATGCAAACAATCATGACTACATGTTAGGATTGCTACACTCCCCTACGTCTGTGAGCTACGGTTAGAATCACGTTTTGGATGGCAATAACGCTCAAAAACTATTTTACATTATTAAATATTAGAGAATCCTATATTTCTTTAATCTGATTATTAAATTTTCTTTTTGTTATAGAATACAAATTTGAGTCCTCAAATTTTTTTAAATATTCAATTTTTATTTAAGTGAAAATACCTATAACCTAATTTATAAAAAGTTGTTTAAGGCTTGGTGGCATTGAAACATGATATTTTGTTTGTGTGGTATATTACATCATAAACAAAAAAACTTTTTCAGTACATAGATTGATATGTTGTTATTATTTTGTTACTCTACCAAATACTTAAGTCTAAATACTGTAATTCCATTTATAAATTTCTTAGAATTGTTATTTGAAGTCAAGGTCTTCATAATTTGATCTAAATGAAATCATAAAGATAACATTTACTAATAATTAATTAATTACATACATACATATTAATAGAGACATGTTAAAAATAGAAAAGAAAGTAGAAAAAGCCTAGAATACACTGAAGATTAATATTTTACTAGTGACAAAACAGAAAATATGGTGAAATTTGCCTCTTAGTGTATCGTATGAATTCTATTTACTAGCAATTGACAGTAAAACGTTATTGAAAAATAAATATTTTTTATATTTAAGCGTGAAGGTGTACATCCCGGGCTTAAGTGCTTCTAATGATTAACCAGCAGGGCTATTATGACCACGACGCAAAACGAATTTGCGACCGTTAGCAGAGAGACGCTAAACTTTGCGCCAAACGTTATAATGGCCGAACATTTTGCGAAAGCTAAGTCCTTCCGGGCTTAAATATTTCCTTAGTAACGTGACGCTAAGTTGCTCAGACATTTTACTTGTCCTTTGGTTTGCGTTACGAGGTTGTGTTTGCTAGGTTTTTTCAATTATTGGGTGTTTTGTGTAACATGATTTAAACTTGCCATCTCATTAGCCCAATATAATAATCTCAAGACTTTTTGTGTGTCTTTCACATAATCTAAATTTAAATGGGCCTATATCATAATGTAGGCCAAGAGTGGGACTAGTACACTTACACTGATTGTTAAAAGAATATTTTATTTGAAACACAACACTATAAACACACCGAAAATTCAGGTTATAAGATAATAAAAAGTTAGGCCTAATCTGTTTATGATGCTTCAGAAAAACTTTAATGATGTAATCATATTTAAACTGAATCGTACATACAGTAGTAATTACTATCCACATTAATGTGAGTTGTAGGCTTATGAAATATTGCAGCCAAGACTGGAAATAAATAAAATAGACCCTAGCTTAATGTTTTCATGTGGTTTGGTTTAAGCCTAGGTTTTTTAACTATAAAAGGTTTATTACATTTTTCTGAAACCTATAATTAGTAGTTATATCTAGTTGTCCTGAAGTGAATAAATTGCAATCAACTCATTTTAAAGAACTATAATATCCTTATATTCTTAATTACTTGATTAAAGTTTCAAGAATTCAATTTAAATAAAATATGCATTTTATTATTTTTACCCATCCAAACAATACTCTCGTTCACTTTAGTGTAAATTTAGTAGGACGACTGGGTATAAATGTCCATTGTTTTGACACTAAGTTGTCGAAAATATTCAGTGTAAACATTATTTTTTGGGATCTATTGGACGCTTTCATCAACTTTAAATAACTAGTTTTATTTTCTAAGATCTTCACACAACATATTTGATTAAATCTTGAACGTGAGAACCTTTTTTACACTGTAAATTAACAGAAATTGCACATAGTAGGCCTATTATTTATGTTCAAGTTGAGTACCACATAGTTAGGGGGTTTTCTTTATCTTATCTCAACTCAATCAAAAAATAAACAAATTATTTTTATTATTATTAGCACTGCATCTTACTACCCGTTCGGGTTATACGCACTTACGCTAATGTGTAATGGTAGGGTGATTGTGAGATGAAATGGAGGACCTACAGTTTAACGTGGAATCCGAACCACGGTGGAGGCCTGGCATTCCCCACATTTACAAGATGTCTTGTCAGAGGTGAAGGAAGGGTTTGGTAATCAGATAAATCTATACCGGGACCGAGGATTGAACCCCGGCCGCCAGCACAGAAATCTAATACCTTACCCCTAGACCGCCAGGTCACCAATAAATAAATTAAAACACCTTATTGTAAGCCTATATCTTTGAACGTTCACTTTTTGACTTGATAAAATCGAGAATGGTTTTAAAATAGGCCTAATAAGAAAGTAAAAATACCAAATATTAATTTACTGTTTGATAATTGTTGTTTTTTTGAGACAAAGTTTTATAAGGCATATATTTTTTTAGTTATAAAATAAAGTTATTTTAAATTAAAATAGGCATAAATATAAGGACAAGTCTACATTATACACTGTTAAAATTATTTTTAATTAATGGAATAAAACACGCTTGTTCCGGTATCAACACAAATATAAGAAGAATAAAGCATTGGGTCGTAAAGCGTTCATATTAAAAAAAAAAATCTTTATTGGTTAACTTCTCATACTATTTCATTTCCCTATGTGACATTACTATTTGAATGCATATTTCACATTATGAAATTTTACTAAAATAAGTTGTGTGTATTAAATAATTTAAGCCTAGTATTTTTTTCATTTCAAACCATAAGCAAACAAAATTATGCAAGAGATTTATTCAAATTAAAATATGTTAAATATTTCTTGCAAAATGCAAATAATGTGACTTGTGATCAGCTGTTTGTGAAAATAAACATCTATGAATAATTTTCAGTCATTAATACCAGCATTCCTGAAATAAATGTACCTAATATCTAGCCTCTAACTTCTGAAAAGTGTTGCCATCTGTTGATGCAAATTGATTTTATTCTGTGCGTTAACACTAGAAGCAAAGTCAAAGCTAAGACAAGCGGACGATACAAAGTGTGGTGGTCATAATAACCCAAACGCTATATTTTCCTCTAAAGCGAAACAAACTAGCGGTAGCAACTAACTTTCCGTCGAATGGTCATAATAGCCCTGCTGGATGAATAGAATAGTTGATGGAACTATTTACTATATGAGAGGGTCCATCCTGCTCTCCATTAGGTGCCAAGTATAATATCCTAGGAGAAAATTGTTTGAATTATTGTTTACGGCATCCCTATACCCGTCCAGGTTATACTAATTATAAATACAATAGATGGATAAGTAGAAGGAAGGTAGAATTTTAACAGAAAGATACCTGCATTGGCACGAAGAGAGAATGGGAAACCATTTAGCTAAATATACTTCAATATGAACTCGGCCTGCCTTCAAACACCCTCCTCTCCATCACAGGCAAACCAGATTATATGAGCCTAACATACAGTCCATGGGCCAACAAGTGTGGGCTAGTATGTAATTTGTGTGATATTATAATCGGTGTTATTTGAAAGTGTACTTCATACATCCCAGTACATAATATGTGAAAGCTAATTAAAGCAACAATGATGCAAACTCAGGGATGGAGATCAAGGTCAAATTTATAGCTTGGATTCTTATCAGTTAGGGATGGATATACAAGTTGTCAATAAATTATTCACTTCATTATAATCCATCATAAAGTCGTTATTTTATGATATTTCTGGTTTACAGCACTATTGAGTGAACTTTGATAGAATGTTTAGCTTAAACAAAAATGTATTAATATGTGTTATTGCCTACTGAAAACCGTTTTAAGACATCTCTTAAAATAGCGAATTTATTGAGGATTGTATTGGGGTGGATAATTTATAAAAAAAACCAATATAATTGCAGTATATTCCTTAACATTTTGAATCTTGTTGTGTGTAGTTATTATTTTGATAGAAATCATAATCTAGTTAAAGATGTTTTAATATTATTCTTAAAAACATCAAAGTCGATAAAATGTTCATATAGACATTTTAAAAAGAAAGTAAATAAGTTCCCAGGTAGGTCGTAAGACACGATAAAAATCTCAACAAACATTGATGAAGGCCCTCTCATTTATTAGACCCTATAAAAAGTGGAATGCCGTCAATAAATACTTTAGAGAAAGATTGATTAATAGTCGTCGTATTATGGTTAAAAATCATCTAAGTCAACTTTCTTGATTGTCTAAATCACAGAGTTTGTTGTAAGGCTTGGTTATAGCTCAGATGTTTTGGGACTTTTGAAAAAATTATAGCTCTTTTTTAGAGACCTCAACAATTTCTTATGACATCTGTATCACTGTCATAATAGAATACATACATTTACTGATGAACGTAAATAATATGTAGATTTATGTGAAAGGAACGATTGCCAAAATTGATAATAAAATTTGCTAAAGAAGAAAGTTCTTTCTTTCAATTAAGCATAGTGCCCTGGAAAAGTTTAGACAAGTAATGGGTAAACAATATTCCTGAGGATGCTATATTTAACTTGATTGATAGCAAAATAAATTAAGTATAAGACTATTAACTGTGCTATAAGCTAGAATATCCTAGATTTATATTTTTCAGTGCCTTTTTTAGACTAAGTATTGTTTGAATGAATCACTGAGGAGCTCTCCTAGCTTTTATGTGTGGATACTCACTTTATAAAAAAAATTGGAACAGCTTTAATCGTTCATTAGCTTAGATTATCATTAATTTTGAAGATTTTACTCTGTCGTTGCTTAACCCAATGTGAAAGTTAGGAAAATGTCGCCTAAATCTTATATCCTGAGAGGTGTGAATGTTTTTTTATAATGTGAGTAGTATTGGAGTGAATTAAATTATCTAAATGGAAGTAATTTGTTGAAAAATTATAAATAGTGCAAGTGAAAAATGTTACATGGCGATAATAAAATATTATGGTTTCAAATATCAGAATTCAAAGTGGGTAGAAAATTACAAAAATGATCCAAATGAACCTCGAATGCATCCTGAGAACTAGTTACCATATATTTTATTTATTTTTTATGGGTGAATGGGTGGGTGGGGTGATGTCGAATCTATAATTTCTGCACCTTTTTATACACCGTAAATATGAGGGAGGCTTTAAGTGTGTATTTTAGGTAAACCTGTTGAAATCAAGTACTAGACTTCCCGTTTAAATTTAGCCATTGCACTCCACCTATTTTCAGTGATATATACCAGAGGTACTCAACCTGGGGTAAGCAAAAACATCTTAGAGTGTGGGTTATTTTTAATAAATATTATATATATATATAATATTTATTAAAATTATATATATGTATATATATATTTATTAATTCATGATACACACTGAATAATTAGGGCCAGATTTAAGGTTAGCCACAAGAGAACTGAATGTTAGAACATGTGATCAGGGAGCACCATATTTTTCTCTCTTCCCCTCTTTCTAAAATATGTATAGATTATAATTATAATATGTACGGCTTGCACTATGCACCAACATCTTTAGGGGTAGAAAGGTTAGGATACATTAAATCTGAGGGTACATGAACAAAATAGGTTGAATACTACCTATATATATATATATATATACA
>CABFOW010000135.1:55758-106597 GCA_902141385.1 Timema californicum
ATATATATATATATATAATGTGAAGTAATTTACAGTACCCTCGATTGCAGTACAGTCGTGTACCATTCAAATTTGCCGACACAATATCAATTTACAGTGCGTGCACATTGTGTATGCGTTTGTTTAAAACCATGCACTGGTAAGACGTTGGTTTACGATTAATGTGTTGTTATGGAGTTTTTATTTGACGTCAGTAGTGGATTGTAATGTTTACGTTTTCATTACACCATATTATATAGACTTGGATATAATATTTAAATTTCGAAATATTTTATATAATAGTATTGAAAACTTTATTTAAGAATTAAGAAACACATCTTGAGAACCATCATTTGGGAGTTTGAAAATGCATTTAAAAAAAATCTATGTTTTAGTTTTATAATTTGATCCCAGGAAGTTTAAAAAGTAAACTTCTAAGAAAGGACGGTTTTTTATATCTATTTTCTTGCATGTATTATTATTATTATTATTATTATGATATTAATCCTAAGCTCCTACATTTTTAATATATTTAAAAAAAATGTTTTGTCCCACATATTACTATCCATCTGGAGTATCTTAATTTAAGAACCGTAATAGATCAAGCATGAGGAACGTCGAGCTTATGCCTGTATTTTAATGACAGGAGAGTGAAAAACCATTTAGGAAAAACAGCCTTGAATAAATAGAACCGGAATTTGAATTATCACTTCTTATATTTTTAATAACACTTATAAAAGTAAATATTATTTATATTTCATACAATTCCTTGGAATCAATCTGAATATAACAAGAAATTAATGTATCAACTTATATACCTTAATTTCTGCATTAAGTACCATATTATATTTATAATATACATTGAAATACTTTTTCATTCAATGATTCAAGTTATTGCCTAAGTTGTTTTGATATTCTCAGCTATAATGTTATTAATAGTTAATTTATATACTTTACAAATATTTTCTAAAAGTTTATCCTAATAAGTAATAACCAGTCGTTGTCCTCTACTATTCATATTCTTAGACCCGATTATTTTCCAACTGTGTTTTCATCTCCACCCCCTCAAATCATATCATCATTACTCATAGGTATATTAAACCACCTTGACATTTATTTCCTTTACCTACTGAAGCGTTTTTTTATTTATTCATAGTGTGCTTACAACAAAACCACTTTTCATGGGACAGTATATTATCAGTAATAAAACATCATTTGTGCTTTATTTAACACAATTCCATGATTTTACTCTATAGCTTAAAACATGGTCAATAAGTTGTTGACATCCCGCCTGCTTTCAAGGAATGTAAAACTCAGAATAAAATAAACAATAATTTACTCAGGTCTGCGACGTACTTTTGGTGACTGAATTCAAAAATCCCATTAAAAATTTCACATCCCACACGTTTTTAGCATTTTTTTTACTATGCATATTTTATGGGGCTATGCATAGTATTTATCTGAATTTTCTATTTCCTAATGTCATGGATTAAGGTGCGGCAGAAGGGAGCGCGAGTAATTTTACAGTTTTTATAGCATCACATTTTTTTGACCAAAATAAATAAAATATTTCTCCAGTAGCAACATATAGTTTAGTTTTCTGCACGTGCTAATATCAACAGATCTTGAATATCTGTCAAGGGTGTCCTGGAATGTTGGCAAAACCTTTTAAATACAGATAAAATGTTTTGACAACATTCCAAGACACCCTTGGCAGATATTCAAGATCTGTTGATATTAGCATGTGCAGAAAACTAAACTCTATGTTGCTACTGGAGAAATATTTGATTTATTTTTGCCAACAAATGTATATTCTATAAAAACTGAAAAATACTTACACTCCCTTCTGCCGCACCTTAAGTAAGTAATTAAAAACACTTATGAAGAAATTTGAGAGTAAATAAGTTTAAAATAAATATTTTATGTTCGACCAAATAGATACATCTATATATTGATCTATATATATGCCTACATATATCACTATATATATGCCTACATATATCACTATATATATGACTACATATATAAATAAATATACGGATATATATTTATATAAAGTAATTCATAGATAAGTACAATTTTATCTATATTAAAATCTACTAGACTCAATTCCTCTTTATCCATGAGATATTTATAAATATATTTTTTAAATAAACTGATCTTTTAAGTATAATTTTAACTCAAATTTCCCTTATTTCATTGAATATACGCTTTCTAGATGTTTATTTGATAAAAATGTTACCTTAGATACCATTTATGTTTAATTTATAATCTTTATTAAAAACCAGTCTACGTCTTTTAAAAACCAAACGCACTTGAATAATTGGCCATAGCCCAATTTCAATATAAGGCAATTTATAGACTTTTAAGCAATTATAGCTCTATTAATACTTCTAATTTTATTATATAATGCTTTTAAAAAAAAATCAAATTAGCTTAAATCCTAGTCAAATTTGCTAAATTATTTATGGTTATTAAAGGTATTTTTGAACATAGTTCAGTAGCAATTAATAATAATTTACCTCTAAAATAGCTATAATGTATTATCATTATCTAGATACTGTAGTAATAAAATATTTATTGGATTTATGTACGTTATAATATTGTCCTACATACTATTTAATTACAAAATCTTAGAACCCTCTTTGGTGGTTGAATTGGTTAAGGCAGAGGTCCCCAACCTTTTGTACCTTAGAGCACATTCAAAACTAACGGTAGTTCGGTGGGCACCAATCACTTTTTCAAGGTAAACTTATAGCCGAACATAATTCATATAGCAATTAACACATATACAAAAATACATATTATTTAACAAAAATGTGAGTTTAACATTTAAAAATATTTTTTAAATTCGCATATAAAATAACGCAGATGGTACACACGCAAAGCTAGTCCAAAACCAGTTTAAAAATTGAAACAATTTTTAACAAACCAAAAGTCAATGTCAATAAATAAAAACAATACTGCTTTATTTACGGTTTTAACAAGACCAAAATAAATTATTAGTCAATAACTTTCTAGCTGTGGTCAAATAGTGGCGGGGAGGCGCAAAAGGCTCGGCGGGCGCCATGGCACCCGCGGGCATACGGTTGGGGACCCCTGGGTTAAGGTGTCACTCTTTCAATAGACTATACTGCATATGACGGGGAAATGGTGGTTATATCTCCAATGAGTGTAATGAGGGTGATTTTTCCTAAATGGTTTTGGACTTTCCTCTACGCAAATGCGGGCAAGCCTCCTCTAAACTTAACCTTTCTCATTCTTAACACAATAGCGTATGCGTAAAATAAGAATAGGTAATAAGACGTAGTGCTAAAAATAAAGAAAAATATGTGCTGAATTATTGAATGGGTCATTAAAACAATGTTATTTTAATAATAATAATAATAATTATTATTATTATTAGCACCGCGTCTTACTACCCGTTCGGGTTATACGCACTTACGCTAATGTGTAATGGTGGGGTGATTGTGAGATGAAATGGAGGACCTACAGTTTAACGTGGAATCCGAACTACGGTGAAGGCCTGGTATTCCCCACATTCACAAGATGTCTTGTCAGAGGTGAAGGAAGGGTTTGGTAATCAGATAAATCTGTGCCGGGACTGAGGATTGAACCCCGGCCACCAGCACTATTTAAATAATAATAATAAAATAAAATTAAAATTTATGGCCACTTATAAAGTGAAAGTTTCTCTTATTAGGGCTTGTAATAGTGTGGCATATCCAGTGTTGTGTTGTATAAACCCCATGTGGTTTGGAGACAAACACAACGAGAGGTGCGTATAACTTTCATACATCATTGCAGCTATGAAATATAGCCATCTCCGTCTCACTATCACAAACTACACCTCCTTGTCTAGTCCCACGAACGTCTCCTTGGACCTGATCTTAGGGGGAGGACAACCGACTACAAGTACCAAGAAAAAAATAATTACTTTTTTATTTTCTGTGTTATTAAACATCTTAATATCGGGTACGCCGAGAAAAGAACCTTAACTATCAAGCGTACCTAAGATAATACTATTACTACTTACTCTCTTTTAGGATTTAAATTAAAAACATAAATATGTAGTCCAGTGTTTAGTAATGCAACTATAAACCGTATTAATATTTATACTAGTTTCAATTCCCATTAAATATGGTAGTTCACAATCTCTACATTAATGAAAACTGATACCCGCTTCATTGGTCATAAAGTTTAAGGGGTCGCTCTGGGAATAAAACAGGGAAGTTTGAAAGTTTTTACCTTGAAAGAGTGTAATGAGGGTGATTTTCCTAAATGGTTTTTCCACTCTCCCGCTACTCAAATGTAAGGATGAGGAAATCATACCCTTTAAGAAATGTACAGTGTCTCTCTAACATTTCGTATAGAAAGAGAGGATACTTGTGGACTCTAATTAGTGATTTATGTGCGTACGAAGATTCTTGAATAAAAACAAACTCCCCCGTCCTCGTGGTCGAATAAAGTTCCATGTTTTGCACCGGTGCCAAGCAGCCGCTGCTTACGCCCGGTTTTTTTTAGCAATGTTTCGATTGCTGATGAGATATCATGATTGTGTAATATAGTTTAGCCTGTTCCCGGATAGATAAGAAGAGCAACAGAAAAAGTCCCAAATCAATCCAATGAATACTTTTTTAGCTTATTGCCAACACATAAATAAATAAACAAACAAATATACAAAAATTATAAAAATATATAATTTGGTTTTCTTATTTGTTATACTATCCAGGGAAATAAAACTTCACCTAAATTTGAATGTACAAACATACCTTAGAGTTGTATTATATACTAGCATCTAGCCATGGGTTCGCTCGCATTAAATAATACATCAATACTTTCGACAACTTCAAACGATAGAAAATAACAAAACTTATTTGAGAGCTGTGTTTTATTTGCTTACGAAGTTACATGAATAAACAGAGACTCACCCATATTCCCTCCCACTCCACACCCCTGCTCATATCACTACCCCTCTTCTTTAATTGCAATACCAGCCATGACGTATGTTTACTACTTACACCAGGTTTTCTGGCCACTACTTCACTCGATGATGAGATAGCGTGATGGTATTTATAGCTTACCAGGGTTTCCATAAAAATAAGGAGTACAACAAAAGAAGTCCGGTCTCAATCCAATGAGTATTTTTTAAATTTACTGGTAACACAGAGACAAACATTCTAAAAATGGTTTAGTCTGTAGTCTTATCGTTTATGATACAAATAAAAAAGGAAAACTACACAAAGTTTGAAAGTGTATACAGACCTAAGAGTGTTATTATATATATTTACTATCTAATATACCAAAATAAAGTAGATTGAAAGACGCAATACTTCTATATTAGGCGCCATATTACACCAAATAAAATTGTGTTGTTGATTTAGTACCAAGAAACAAAACCAAATTAACCTAATTCACAAGCAACATAAAATGACTGAAAACATTCTTACATTTAAAACACAAATTCAAGCAGGCTAACAGTGGTTTTATTGCGTGGCGGTATTGTTGCAATGAACAAAAACATAATAGGTTTACATTTTCTATCAAAGAAACAAAACTAAATAAGCAGTTTACATGCAAAATATTAACACAACTGAAAAAATAACTAAATTTATGGCACAAATGTAAGCACGCAAACGGTTGTTCTACTATGTGGAGGCATTGTTGCAATGAACACATAAAATAAAACGTTTGGATTTTCTATCAAATAAACAGAACTTTATAAAAATAATTCACAAGCAAAACCTTACTAAATGAAAAAGACAACATTTTTAAGACTAAAACGACTAAAAATAATTTAAGATTATTAAGTAGAATATTTGTTGCAATTGGCATTATATGAAATAGTTTTAATTTATTATCAAAGAAAGAAAACCAAATAAACACAATTTCCATGCAAAACAATAAGATACAAATGTAAGCACGCTAACAGTGGATCTCGTACTTGGATCTTTTATTATAATGAACCAAAAAATAAATGGTTTAGTACTACTATCAAAGAAACAAAGTTAATAAACCTAGTTAACACACAAAATAATAACATAACAAAAAACAACTATATTTAGGACGCAAATGTAATCACACTAAATGTAGTTCTTACGCGGAGGCACTGTTGCAATGAACAATAATACACACATATATTTTTACTATTATACTTCAGTTACATTTAATTTTAAATCGTTGTATTTTAATTATAAAGTGTATCATACTACGTTATGCATTGTTAACTATTAGTTAGACGCTACGCATGTATGTAAACCTATTCTACAGAGAAGGTATACATACACCAGACCTACAGCCTTCAGGTTAGAATGTCTACGCTCATTTATATAGCTCAAGTTATTTAACACGGGGATTGCTGTGCGCAGTCACAAGTGACAGTATCGCTGTTAAGCCGGCACTTTTAAAAACAGTTCACTTTAAATATGGTTTTACTAGAGAACCGACAAAATTGCCTTCTAGTGTTAATAAACCTGCTTTCACGAAGCTAAGTTAAGTAAAGCCCCCACTCTTGTACCCATAAACCAACTAACCCACCCTGAATGAGTATTTAAAGACATCAATTTACAACTAAAATTTAAAATATAATGGCTTTTTTTTTCTTTTTCAAATTGTCAAGTTATAAACAATCGTCAAATATCTTCAACCAGTTATTTGTCTGAATGTCTGAAAAGGTTTTTTCATTGAAAGAGGGTAGTTGGAGGGAATTGCTTGTACCTTAACCATTGTGTTCGGAACCCCAACCCCTCACAAAGAACAATTTTGAAGTGAGTTATTTCACTTGGAAGTGCTGTGGTCATTGAGAAAAATGCAACGAGCCCTCCACAGTGCCTAAGGACTCAACCTGGCTCAAGGAGCGCAGCAAATCTACCGTGAGGCTGAGTGTCTGGTGTATATCTTGTCTTTAACCTAGCCTTATGTATGTAAATCAAATATCAAACGACAGGAGATAGTTAGCGTATGGTATTTTTTTATTTGTGGGGAAACACTATTTACCTTCTAATGTGAATTCTTAAAATTACGGAAAATGTAACTCCAAACACTCGTTTTCTATGATACGAGATTTATAATAGGTTTGTTGATATTTACAAAACTCTCGTTCCCAGGGAGATTTACAAAAAATATATATACATTAAGGCCCCATATTACAATGTCTTGTCAAAGTCCTCGTAGATGAACTGATCGTAAAGGTAAAGTATAACTGTTGGTTAAACTTGGAATTGTGATTTACAATATTGTTTTTATATTCTCGTCAAATTATGAACAGTTGCCTTCCATTAGTTTCTATAGTTAACATTCTCCGATTGTTAAATTTGATCGGGGCTTTGAATTAGCTTAATTTGATCATAGAGAATATAAGCAAGTTATTACATACAGCGTCTATGGAGCTGAAAACAAACCTTAGTAATGAAAAAATGTATCACGTCAAATCTTTGTAAGGTTATCTGCTACCTTTTATTATATTTCTTTTTGGCTGTAACTGTATCTTTTTTTAGATAAAAAAATCTTCCTTATCATAAAATTCTAGGCAATTATTTTGTTCTAAGTATCTCTTCGGTCTTCAAAGTCTTGGGAGCAATTAAAAGTGTAACTCATCTTGAAAGTCGTCATCATCATACACTATATCAGCCCTTCACAAGATAAATAAATGTAACATCACTTAAAATTGTGAATGTAGACGTTATGTTTACTAACCTGAAGGTAGACCTCGCGTGAACTTAACGAGCACGTTTAAGTGGACATTAACGCTAACAAAACATTGTAAAATCAAAAGTAGTGGTTGCTATCCCTTAAATATATGTTAAACCCTTACGAGTATAATAACATGACATTGTAAGATTGGACCTAAATATTGATATATTTGAATTGTTACAAATTTAAAACGCAAATGTAACCACATTAACAGTAGATTTAGTCAAAACTGCTTTGCTCGCTGATGACATTGCGTAACTGTATATAGCTTACCCTACCTGTATTTTTAATTACAAGGAGTACAGCAGAAGAAGTCCCATCTCGATCCGATGAGTACTTTTTGAGTTTACTAGAAACAAACCGATGGAATCGAATGTACACACATATTTAGAATTTTATTATATATATATATATATGTTGGGCGTAAATTTGATTTAATAGTACAGGGGACATTTTAATTTGGTTAGTTGAATGTTTCAAAAAATACAGTTTATTTAACATGGTCTTTCTAGTGAACAATTAAGTGAAGCTATTTTTAAAGTCATCTAGTAGAGCAACAAGGTTAAGCCAATTTCTATATTTAAAATACCATCGGTTTAGTTAAGACTTTTATCACTACATTTCATCAAACATACCTATATTCTTACTATATATTGTAAACTTTACGCTATGCATTGATTTATCATTAGTTAAGCTCTGTGCATGAATATAAACCTAGCTTTATACATGTCAATAAATGTGTGGTTCATTACCCATTTATTTAATATTTCTCAAATAAAAACACGTTTTAGCTACTAATATGAAACATACGAAACAAACAACTAAACTATAAAAAAGAGTGACCAGCTATTTACAGATTTGTTGATATTTTATTTATAAAAAACACTATTTACATACTAATGTGAATACGAAACAACCAACCTAACCAAAATATAATTATTAGGGGCCTATCTTTCCCTGCACTTAAGATTCAATGTATTCTGCTACTATTTATAAATCTTTGGATTTGCAGTTGATTTGGCGATCAAGCTAAACAGAAAACTAATGAATTATAAATTCAATATGAGAATACACCATTGATCTTGTAGTCAAAAACGGAATCTTGGGAAACTGATCAATGTTATTAGTCTTAACATGCAAAAATATAGCTCATGTCCGTTCTGAGAGTAAACGGAACAAATGAGTGAAAATAAATGGCTTTTTAGTTTATCACGAACATACAAACAGCACACAAACAAACCTCTTTATACAATTAATAGAGATAGAAGAAAAAACTAAACAAACCTAATTTACATGCAAAAACATAAAATAAATGAAAAAGTACCTATATAACTAATGGTTTGTCGACACTGATTCACTCACTGATACGATAGCATGATGCTATTCCGAGAAAAATTAAAAGTACCACAGAAGAATTCCCGTCTCGATTCAATGTTTACTTTTTGAATTACTGGCAACAAACAACCAGCCGGACATATAAAAATTATATGGTCATATTGCTTCTTATTGCTTATACTACCTTTAAAAAATAGAAATTCCACAAAAATTTGGATGTATAAATATACTTGAGGGTTCTATTATATGTATAAATTGAGTATAAAGGATAAAATATTGAAACATTGATCAGCTGGTCAAATTTATTTGGTAAATCACATACAAACTCATATTTTACTAAATACCATGTGTACAAAATTTTGATTCCATTGAACTTGATTTCATATTGATGTAAAAATCAGAATAAAATAAGTTTTTCCTCATAGTAGTCTATTGGTGTGTTTGTATGTACCCTTCTCTTACCCTGTAAGGTAGCAAAGCTCACATTACTGGTTATAAGATAGGGACATCGTATAATACGTTCACCTGCCTCGGTCGCGTAGTTAGCCAACCCGCTAGCTTCGTGTTGAGCTAGACTGCCGAAGACGGGTAGATCAAGGTTCAAAACTCAGTCGGGTGAACTGGGGTGATTTTTCAAAAATGGTTTTCCACTCTCCCTCCACACAAATGTGGATTCACTTCATCTACATTCAACCATCTCAAATTCTTAACCGATTAACATAATTAGTACGTAAGCGTATAACACTAACGGGTAGTAAGATTCTGTGTTAAATAATAATAATTGTAATAATATAATCCGTCAAGGTAAGACTGCAACCTTTCAGGATAAATACACACTTTTCAAGCTGAAATCACAATAAATCTATCTTATATAAAAATAATGTCTTCATCATCTATCAGAATATAATGCTAATGAAATTTTTATCTATCGATTAGTTAAAGATATATAATATATTTGTTCTTACTTTTATTGGTTACTTGATTAACAAAAATTTCACAATTCTTGTAGTTATATAAAATTTGGAGACGATTTATTGAACTTTAAGGTCAAATTGTTATCAATCAGATCTCAAAGAAATCCCATTTTTCGTAAATTTTTAAAATCGACATAAAAAAAGTTATTTAGAAATATTTTTTGTATAATTATAAGTATTTTATATAATAGAGTTTTGTATATTATAGTTATATACGAATAAAATAACCATGTATTTTTACAAATGTAATATAGAGAGCTGGCCTATGAATTTGAAAATATTAATACATTAACTTATAGCATTTTGGCTTATGAAATAAACTTTAAAAATCAATTTCTACAATACAATCTTAGCAGTAGATTTTCGTAAAATAGTAGGTGAATTGGATTCTAATTTATGTACTTTTGTCTTACAGAGTAATTGAAAAGAGCACAACATTTTTCAAAGTCTGGATTGAAAGAAAACTTACAATGTATCTTTATAGAAATCTATTTTAGAAAAATTGGGACTTAATTTTTTTTTTGTTACTGTGCTCCGCATCTAAGATAAAAGATTAGAATAATTAGCGTCCAGTTTGTAAATTTTATAAATGGTTAAACCAATTAAATTTTTGTAAAGTATTAAGGTTCTTTATTATTCTTATCCAAAATTGGACCACACATTCATCTAGATGTTAGTTATTTAATCTATTTATTTATGTCAATCTGTGATAATTAATTCTAATAATCCTAAATGAACAGGAATTTCAAAATTATGCCCCACACATTTTACTAAACAATCATATATATGATTTAAAATAGAAATAAAACTACTCGGATTAACAATATGTTTAAAAAACGAGGTTATTTTCAAATTTACTAGAAAGAGAAGTCAATTAATCAAGATATTGGTCTGTTTAACTCTTGAAATTGATAAGTGATTCAGTATCCTAGGTTATGTAGAATACCTGTAGTTTTGCCTAGATCTGCTAAAAGTGTCAAAAAGTGATTACATAAAAATCCATGAAAAATGACACCTGATATTAGTCAAGTTTCTAGGGGTATACGAAGATTTGAAATGTCTGGATCATAGGTCAAATATCCTTCGTTTCGACTTCGATACCCCCAATAACTTTCAAATCTTCTAAACATTTCAAAGGAATCAGAATTATACTATGGACAGATTTGAAGCGTCTCATTAATTAGGACCTACTTCAACGTATAATCATTTTATTAGCAGTTACTAAAGAGTTTCTTAATACCCACTAGTGATTAAGTCACATTTAAAATGTATGCATAGATAGCTTCAGATATGTTAGCACAAAGTAATTTATAATGCCCTATTTTTTTTCTAAGCCTTTCTCTATACCTACATAGATGTTATTATGGATCATTTAAATATATAAATAAGTATTATGTGCGAACAACAAGAAAACCTTATATTAGAGTTCAGTTTCAAATTTGCTTCGCTTGTTTCAAGCTTAGCTTCGCATTTAAAAAACGACTTTCACACACCCCAAACAGTTTAAATCTTAAATTTTAAAATATCCAAATTCAAGAAACATTGATTAAGTTATTTAGGTTAATGTTGAATAAGATAAATTATTTAAAAATATAAATATCTTGCTGCTGATCAATTTAAATTGGATCACGTTAAACATTTACACTTTTTTACTTAAATAAAAACTGGAATAAATTTATGGGAGGCTAAGCTTAAGTTATGTTAAGCAAAGTTTTATTGCTTATACATTTAAACTGAGATGCATTAAGATATAAAATTTGTTACGTGGAGTTAATTTAGTGTTAGTTTTGAAAATGACAAACACGCTGACTTGTCATCTAGCCTTAGGGGCGGCAATAAGGAGTGAGTGTAAGAGAAACTAAATATGCCCATTTTTTTCAGCTAGGAACATAAAGCCAAACCATACTAATGATATACACTTTAATAGTACAGGTGGTATACTTGGAAGACCAGCCTATCGAACCATAGTAAAGAACACTTAACTTGTATATAACCAGTTAGATAGGAATAGCTATTTTCTTAAACATCTAAAAATATTTTTTGCTATGTACTAGAGTTAATAACATCGGTAAGCGTTTCCCCATAGCCGAGTATAGAGAGAAGACTACTATAGCTATTATGGACCCTGGGTAAATCTTATGAGTTATTGTTGGCCTTGGGTAAAGCGTAGGAGTTATTGTGAGCTGGCCAGGACAATCTTAGTAGCTATTTTGCGTTATGGGTAAATCTTAAGAATTATTGTATGCCCTGGCTATATTTTAGGAGTAATTGTGTACCTTGGGTAAATCTTAGGAGTTATTGTGAGCTCATAGACAATATTAATGGTAATTGTGGGTCCTGGGTCAATATCAGGAGCTATTATGAAACTTGTGTTAATATCAGGAGCTATTGTGGGATCTGGGATAATATAAGGAGCTATTGTAACCCCCGGGTTAAACATAGAAGTTATTGTGCACCCTAGGTTTATATCGAGAGCTATTATGGGCCTTAGATTAGTATCAGGAGTTATTTTAGACCATGGGCTGGTATCAGAAGCTATGATGGACCTAAGCTCAATATCAGTAGCTATTTTTGACGCTGGGTTAATATCATGAGCTATTATGAGTCATGGGTTAAAATCAGGACATATTGTGGAACCTGGGTTGTTATCAGGAGCATTTGTGTGCCTGGGGTAGTTATCAGGAGCTATTGTGGGTTCTGGGTTGTTATCAGGAGCTATTGTGGGCTCTGGGATAGTATCAGGAGATTATGTGGGCACTTAGACAGTGGTCAACTGGATTATTGATTATTTGCTTTACTTCCAATAATATAAATTGTCAACGTATTCTTAATTATATGTTAAAAGGATTAACGTTAATATTTAAATCTTTTATTGACTTAGTTCGTTTTTCCAAAAAGTGTATAAATTCTTATACAATATCATGCTATGGCATTGTTGCATATTTCATGATTCGCTAGTTTGTTGCATATTTCATTATTCGCTAGTCTAATTTTGTTATTTCCAACCCTATTCCCCCTTACTCAACTGCAGATATCTTGGAATTAGCCACCCCTCTATTCTCCTACTCACTACTCAACCCTAACACACGTGTCGCTTATTCCGTCAAAAACAGTGGTCATTGAATTCCAATCTCTATCACAACTCGGTGAACCTCTCTTGCTCGGTTTTGTTTGCATCTTCATAGATAATAAGTTGATAATGTCCTCTATGTGTGTTTGTATTTAATATATATAATATGTACTCATTAAACGCGAGTGTTTAGGGGAGCTCCTCTCACAAACTAATATTCGTTAAAAGACCATCCTCGGATCAAGAAGATCAAGACCATCGCTCCCAGGTATTCTCGGATCTCCAGTCAAAACAACCCTCAAGGAAGGCTCTACACAGTACATCTTTTTATTAAACCAACATTCAACTCCCATCTCTGTTTTAGTGTAACTAAAACTGGTCCTCCGGAATTAAATTACTTTTTTTTTTAGTCTTAACTATATTAAAGAGACAGATCGCTCATACAGGCATATTTAAACACTACAATTTTTTTCTCTTAGGACCGTGTTTTTGTACTTAAAAAGAAAAGAAGAAAATCGTAATTTTAGCCTTAATTAACACGAATTAAATGTATTGATTCTATGTTACAATGAACAGTGTAACCTATTTTTAAGAACACAGGGTAAGCTATCACGTTACCTTATCAGTGAGCAAAGCAATGTCGAAAAACCAATTGTTAGTTGGTTAAATTTGTGTATTAAAATTGTGACAATTCAAATATAGATAATTTTAATGTGTTATTCTTCTTTGTAAATCTCCTTGGCAACGAGGGGTTTATAAATATCAACAAACCAAATATAAATCTCCTTGGTATCGAGTGGTTAGGATGGAAACAACATCTTAGTAAATCAGAAGAGAGAGTCTATTTTGTGTTAGTTGTTTTGTATTCAAACGAGTAGGAAAATAGTGTTTCTTTAGTGAATAAACCACGCTTGGGTAGAACTCAACATTTTTGTTTGATTTAATTTTACATTTACAAAGATAAATATTCAGATAAATTATCACATATAAGGAAGAACAGCTTACCCAAGAGTTAACAAGGTAATAATAAAATATTATGCACTGAATATTTGTTTGATAACATCAGGAACAGGGACTTTTACTGTTATTACAAAAATATACATAATATTTTATTTGATTATTTCCTTGTCTACTCTTGAGTAAGCTGCCTTTTATGGGATAATTTAAGCTTCATACCATGGCTACAGCAAGAAATTACAGACAGTTTACTTCACAGTATGCTATACCTTTTGCCGACAAGGCATGGGGGAGTGTGGCAATGACCACTATTCAGAACTTATTTCGGCACGCTTGTTTAACTATTGAATATGTTACTTTTTCTGCAGAGGATGAAATGTCAGTCAAGGGACTGCAACCATTCGTCAATGATACTTTTTTTAAAATCATAAATATGGACTATGAAGATTTTTTGTTTATTTTAGCACCACGTCTTACTTACCGTTTGGACTTTACGTTCATATACGAATTATGAAAATGTGTCAGGGATGAGAACTACTAGACTAGAGAAGAACTATACCCAGATTTACGAGGAGGGAGAGTGGAAAACTATAAAAGAAAAACCACCCTCAATACACCCGACCGAGATTAAAATCCTGATCTCTCTTCATCAGCAGCTCAGTCTATTTAGAGAGGGACGCTTTAAACCATTCAGCAATTAAATATAGAAAAACTATAAAGTTAAAATAATTAAGTCTCAGCAGATGATGCTACCGTTGAGGCTGTGAAAGGTGGTTCCAAAATGAAATCAATAGAGATTAAAGATGATTAATACGACAGTAAAGGGAATGTCTCGTCAGTGAAAGAGGCGTTGGAGGATTTCAGGACAGTTCTAAAGGTACGGCCAGACTGGGTGAGCGAGTGCACAAGCAACTAAAAAATAAAATAAAACACATAGGTTGTAATTAGAGGTGGCCAGAATGGAGCGAGCGAGCGACCGAGCGCGCGCGCTCGAGCCGGTAGAGTCTAGTTTACAGGTGCTAGGCAGTATTATTGTATGTTGGTCCATTGAGTGCTAGGTAATCTTCTCAATTTGACATGATATTTAACTTATTTTTATAATTATAGATAGGTTGAGCACACTTGCTACTAACGGCCTAAATTAATTGGTATAATCATAAACCATATCTATATATATACTAATTAATTGGAATATATATATATATACTAATTAGTTGGAATGATCATAAACCCATATACATATACTATTTCAACATATCAGTTTTACACATATATATATACTAATTAATTGGAATATATATATATATATACTAATTATTGGAATGATCATAAACCATACATATATATACTATTTTAACATATCAGTTTTACACACATATATATATATATAAAATACTTCAATATTTTAATCAAAGTAGGCCTTTACAAATAAGAATCACCATTAGCACAAATAGAGGGTGAGACAACCACAACAATAAATCACTGTAAAAAAAACACCCTCAGTTCGCTGGGACAAGATTCGAACATTTGCCTCCTCGTCAACAAATATCGAGAGTTATCTGCTAATCATGCGCTCACTCGCTTGCACGCTTGTCAGTTTGGCCAAACCTTAAGGTTTATTTAATATATATATATACATTGTGAAATTAGGTGTTTAAAAACTCAGACACTTGAAGAGACACAGAAAATATTAATTAAAACGTTAAACAACAAGCAATAGCCCATATCTGACAATAACTATTGTAGCATTTGGCTACAAGCATATGAGAGTCTCGTCATGAAAATATACAACTTACTCCGTTTCACCGTCCCGGTGTCTTGAACTACGAGTTGGAGAGAAAAACAACAACAAAACCCAGCATAGTCACACCACGAGATAGTATAGCCGCTGCCATCAAGGTTCGAACGGTGCCCACTAGAGTGCGCCACACAACCAAAGATGTTCCAAAGAGCTTAAGTTGTGAAGAGAGGGTGTTCTACTATGATCTAGAAGGTTCCAGTTGTTTGGAGTGTATAGTAGAAGTTATTGTTGTCACACACATTCCCACCTTGGTGATCCATATGTATTCCCCCACCATGTATCCTGTTCTCCAATGTTCTCTGGGTTTTCTTGTATACATAGTGCCGGTGGGGCAGCTTGTCGGCACTCTTGGACTTAGTTTGAATGGGTAATAAGAAGCTAAGGCTTCAGATAGTTAAAATGTAAGACCAAATTTCTTTTTCGGCTTAGTATTACTTCATAATTATTAATTATTTATATATTTAACTTTTAAAAATTCTTGTTTCAACAATATATTATTAATATTGCAAAGGGAAATTTATAATGCATGTAGATCTTATATCGATATTGAAATTTGTCACGTATGAAAAAAGTCGATTATTATATAGATATTGATACTTAATTTATTTTTGTGGGTATCGATACTTGATTTACTATTGAAAGTGTAGATATTTAGGTTATTTTTGCGGAGATAGATTAGTTTGAGGATATGACTTCTGATCTGATTGTGAGACGGAAGAGACGTATAATGAGGGCTAATATGATATTTTGCAGCCAATTTTGGTTTTGTCATCTATAATCATAACAATACAGGTTTCCCTTGTAGTTAAAAATCTATTCTTGAGAATATCTATTAACCTTATTATGATTGTGCAATTTAGTTAGGGTTTTGTATATAATCGGAATGTGTATAGAAGATTTAGAAAAGAAAAGGGAAGTTTGAGGACTCACCTTTGTAAATAATGAAGATAGATTTTGTAATCGATATTTGTTTACGAGGGTCACGTAACTTTACTAGGTTGTTCCGTGAGGAGATAAATCGTTTAATTTTTATTGTTCTTTTCTGGTGCAGCAGTTTTGAGTGTAAAACTGCATTTAACTTAGATATAATTTTATTTTACTTCTGTCATTCTAAATCTTAAAGACTACTATTTGTTTGCCAACTCTATTATCATTATTATTTATTAATATCTCTATATATTGTTCAAACTTATTCATATTCTTATACTTATATATTTAATTATACTATTTATGAATAAATACCATTATCAACAATGCAACTTCAAGTTTTCTTTAATGTTAGGAATAGAGATAATACCCTTAGGTCATATGTGTGTTTTCTTATCTTTTTCTTTGTGGGTACATATATATAATTTTCTTTGAGGACGATCGTCACCATATCATTTTATTGTGATATATCGTTTGAAGATTACAAAACACAACTTTTTTTTTGCCTTATCTTATGCTTATGGGATAATTATTGGACCAAATTTTAACGGCCCCTAAATATATATATATATATTTATTTAATACATTACTGCCAACTCGAAAGAAAATAAGACATTAACAAATGCCGGGAATGTAGTGAGATTACTCCAAAAATTCTTAAATATTTGAAGTTTTTTAGTGGATGTTGGTGAAATTGAGTATAAAGAAACTTCCAAAACTTTTTTACAAAACTGCGTCTCACTGTGGTATAAGATTGACATTTGTCAGGCTGGTATAAAGAACACACAAAACACTCTGAACAAATTTAAATTTTATAAATAATGACAAAAAAGAATTGCAGGAAGGCCCCCCTCCCCTTAAATAATTCCTAATCCCATATAACAAGAAACCGTATAGTAGAAAATTCAAATACATACATGTAAAAAGCCAACATTAAATGACCACAAGAGTGTGAACATATTTTATAATATGTCAGGAAAGTTGATGGACTACCTCAGATAACTAAACATGTATGAATGCATTCTTAATTTTATAGTCACGCTTTCTAAAATATGGCATAGAACTTTAAAAAAATAATCAAAAACTATATAAAATTGAAATATTTTTAATCTTGTACAAGACTAGATGAGATAATCATAAATTTATGCAAATTTAAATCCAAGAAATAGGGATCTCAACGTTTAAAAAATTATTAGAAAATCCATATTTTTTGTGGTAGAAAATTGAGATTTTGCAGTTAATTAATTGCAAGGACCAATCTGTCTATTTAACCGCTTATTATTGATTTAATGCTTTTTGTTAAACTGTGATGCTGTTTATTTAATTATTTTTGGTAGAAATGTATATAATTTACTTTCAAATATCTTTTGATCACTTATAAGCAAATATTGCGTTTTCTATCGATTTCGTACTTTATTTCACTCAGTTTATGGGCTTATAAATGTTTTGTTTCTAAGATTGTTTTAAAAATGCATTGGTTTACATATTTGGTTTGAGATGGTCAGGGATATCTTAGCATTGTAAAATAATAAATTAATATAACGAATACAGTTTGATGTATAACAACCTAATTCTATATAATTTTGATATCTTTTAGTCCATATGAATTGTTCGAATACTTCTAAAATCATCGAAATTTAATTTGAAATTTGGCATGCTGATAGATGTTAAAATAATTTATCTGTAAAAGTTAAAATAAAATGAAATATTTGGTTGAGGGATTCATAATAGCGAATTGACTAATGACAAACGTTTAAAATGAATAATTCCTCTTCTAAACAGTAAAAGATTAGAGCACTTTTTAACACCCATTTGTTTAAACACTTTAAGAACCCATTATTTATCTAATGTCACTCCCTTTTTTTTGGCATCAACAGGTAAAAATTCAAATATTGTATTTTGAAAAGTTATAACTTAATCTTAGTAATAGGTTTTATCTTTAAACATATGTTCAAATTATATCTCTATAATATTGACGTGTTTTAGTTAGCATAATTTTCACATTTTGTAAAACAATTGAATTCAAAAAAGCATTGATAATCAATCATAAATTAATATGTGGTTACTTTTCACCGTGGTTAATTTTATTGATAGATTTCCCGTGTGAATAATGAATACACCAGCAAGGTAGCACTAAGGCTATTATTTGAAAAAAATTGGAGACATATTCTCTTATAACGTGTTGTAATTTATTTTGATAATAATTTTAAATATCGAAATTTATTATTGTTCACAAACATCATTAGTGATGAGAGTACCTATAATTTACTATTTTTACATTATATAAAATGTTAAGTATGGGTTTAATTTTAATTTTAATATTTAATTTATTTAACCCACTAGACTATTGCAGAGAGGGAGTCGACCATTTATTCAAATAAAATTGAAATATTATGAATACTATGTTTAATTAAATGTTAATAGCTACAAACTGTACATTTTAATATGTTTTATTTAGTGATTATTGTTTCAATCATACTATAGCGAGTCCACTCAGGTTTAATGATCCATTATACATTTATTTTATTAGGTTTAGTTTTGCACTTGCAATTTTCACTTTTAACTTCATATACTATATTAATTCCAATGCGTGAACTTCATACCCCTTGATTATGACATAAAAACCCCCTGGACTCAATGTCACTTTTAAAAATATAATATATATATATATATATATACAATTTATTTTTTTAGACTGAACAAAAAAAAACTATTATATTTGAAATAAACCATTATTTTACCAATTTACTTAAAATTATTTGTAGCAATAACTATTAGTCTATTGGTCTCTTTTATTTTATAAATAAATACTATAGCCTATGGTTTATCAAATTAATACTTACTTTTATGTAATATTATTTACTCTCCCATGTGTCTGTTAAATCAACTTTAGCAATTTAGCTATTTCAAATTATGTCACTACACTTTATGTATATGAGCTGTGATTCTTAGACATGTTTATATATTGTCTCCACAAAATTGCATCCAAAAAATTTAATAGTGGATTAAAGGCAATTAATATGTCCTGTTATATCATTTGACATTTTAATGATTATATTTAGATTGTTTCTTAACTAGGTGGTTATGATGAATAGACTTAGGAATAATAAATGGTATTTTTTTTGGTTAAACTAAAGGATAAAATATTAACTTTCTTTTTCTTGAAGTAATAGCTCTTGGATATAAGGTTGTTTAGTTACCACCCTCTTACTCCCCTTTCTCTCCTAGTTTACTAGTCTATTATAATCGACAATAGAGATTCTTAAGTCAAAATCTCACTCACTTTTCTTTTCATTTTATCTTTTATTCCCTTCACGTTTTTAGAATAAATAAAAAACATTCCAACGCTAAAAGTGGAGGTATATAAACAAGAGGGACATTCTGTGTGCTCGTTAGATCTACTTTGAGTGTTGGGAAACAGGCTAGTGTCACGGACATAAAAACTCCATTAAGTTCCACTTCCTCGTTTTACCAACATGACGGAGGTAAGTTTATAAATAGACCAACAACTATTTATGTTTATAGATTTTTATGTTTTTATTGCTAGAGATCGTCAAATTAAAAATGGTCTTTAGATATACAAATGAGGAGCTATTGTATAGATACACCCTAAATTGAGAGGCGATTATTAATATTTTAATTTAACTTCAAATATATAATATATTTTAGTATTTTTTCAATAATCTATTGAAATATTTCTAGTGTGATAGACTATTTTTAAACAATATACAAAATCCTATTCCCAAAGAATGAAAATATTTTATTTGCATCACAAACCTATCATGAATATTGAAGTATTAGTATTTCTCAAAAGAATATATTTTTAAATTTATAGATAAATATCAATTTAGGAAGATTAAAATAGTGGCCACATTTCTGCACATAATTAAACTTATTTAACCTTTAGTTTGTGTATATGAAATACAATAGTTCAATGTGTAATGATAAAATTAATATGCAAATATTTAAAATAGTTTAAAAAGGGTCAATTATTATTACATAACTAGTATTTTATTTTAATGGAGGCTCTTAGTCGTTGCTTATATTTGAATTTCAAACTTGTATAATTTATGTCTGTAAATACGTTTTTGGGTTGGAAAGGCCTTCTTGGCGGAACAAATGATATTTTTTTTTAGCCCGCTTTGTCTTTCTAAACAAAACCAAATCATAAATAAATTTTATGTTAGTTGCTGTAGCTTGGTAATTAATTTACTTACATTTTCTACAAAATCCTAAAACCAATCAATCACATAATATTGGAAAATAAAATGACTTGATTTTCGTTAACTTTGTTATAACTCCTATTTTATTTAAACATTTCATTCAAATTTATTTTCTTAGTTTTACTCGGTACCTGGAATGTCAGGTGAATGTGAAAAGGTCGTTGAAATTGATGAAGTTTTGATGTTGATGACAAGAACATAATTTTCAATTATTTTGTTATATAAACAAACCAACAATTCATAGTTCACTATTTACTCATATAAACTAAATCTATTTTTATTTCAATACACATTACTTGAGTTAGTGGATAACATTTATTTTTAATATGTTTTTCTAGCACCGCGCCTTAATACCCGTTCGGACTAAACGCTTATGTACTTATTACGCTAATTATATTAGAAATGAGAAAGGTTATATTTTATATAGGAAGTGTATCCTCATTTGTGTGAAGAGAGGGTCTAGAACCATTTTGGAAAACCACCCTTAGTGCACCCGACTTAGATTTGAACCTTTATATACCCGTCATCTGCAGTATAGTCTACTATGAGAGTAGCATCTTAGATCACGCAGCCTCCGAAGCGGTTTAAAACACTATTTAATGTTCTTCTATTCGTGGTAGCATCACATTCATTTACTCTCGGTGATCTGTTGAAAAGTTTATTTGTGTTCCTATAATCAGCATATAAGTGGTATGGTGTGGAGTGTTGCCAGGGTACTCATACATAAGTTCGAATCCACACGGGATAAAATAACTGGATATTGATTGTTCTATCAAGTGAAAATAATAATTCACAGATTCAGTTTAGTCAAACTCCGCTTACCCTGGAAATAAGCCACTATACTGGTAAACTCATACCTGTCCACATTCATTTTACGTTAATTCCTACCATCAATATTATACTTACACTTTCAAAAGAAGCAAATTAGGCTTCCATACAGCTATTTGTTGTGAAATATTTATAAAAACTTATTTAATTTTAAATTATTTTTATAATTACATTACCTTTACATTTGATTAAAATCGAATTCTCCTAATGCCTGAATAATGCCATTATCTTCAAATTTGTAGTGTAACAAAGTAGGTATCATCAAAAAATTAAATCATTAGTGAATCTACTTTATTCGTAGTAATTCATAGAATATTTATATTATATGTTAGTAATCCAAAATATCATGATATACTTAATTATTTTGATACATTTTTTATAGAAAGATAATGATGATGAATAATGAATAGTGAAAATAATTGGTACGGAACTCAGCACTTTTAAAAATGGAGATATTTACTCAAAACTCGTAGTCTTTGTGAAACTAAATAATATACACTAGCAAACCCCAGCATAAATTTTACTATACTTACGTCAAACTTTTTTGTTTCTCAGTTTTAAATTTTATAATTTTATTTTTAAAGAATTAAAATCCTCATTTGTATTTTTGGACCAATAAAAATATCGATATTTGGTCCCCAAGGGTCAAAACTTCGTATTAAAATTTAGATTTAATCTTAAAATTTTTGACATTGTATTAGGGGTAGCACATCTTTTGTTTATCGTAATTCTATTAAATTCCTCATTTATAAATTTAGACCAATAAAAAAGGTAAATATTGATTATTAAGTCTAAAATGATAGAGATGGATCATTGCTGTACAAACATTTCCCCTAAGAGGTTAAAGGAAAAAGAACATCAACTTTTTGAAATACTTTCTAACATATACTAACTCTATGGAATTAGAGAAATATTTCGTTAAAACTTAAGTAGTATATATTTACAACTAAAGTTCAAAAAATTTTACTAATAATATATTTGCCAATATCTCATAAACTATTGGTTTCATACAACTTTGTTTCGAATACATTTTTTAAAATCTAATAGTACTACAATTTTGCAATGATAATTTATTTAATATCTTAAATAGTTGCGGAGATACGGACATTTCCGCTTCTGTTAAGTACCCTGAAAGTCATTTTCATGGGAGAATTAAAAGAGACCATTTATTTATAATTTATACTCGTAATTTTAGGGTTGAACAGACACAGAGACAGACGGCATTGTATAAGGCACTTTTTAGGGTTTAAGGGGGTCATGAAATGTTGACATCCATCAACAGCTTGGGTTTTACTTTTTTTTACGGTCGCAATAATTTACCTTTAGTGTTCGAAAAGTTAAAACATTTTTTTTTTCGTATGCCTTGGGAAAAATATTGTTCATATAAAAATATATATTCAAATAAAAGATTTTTATTATAAATAGACCCACATATTTTCAATGATAAGTAATTTAATATCTCAAATAGTTATAGAGATATGAAAAAAAATGAGAAATTGAGAGTAACCATTTTGTTTGTATTAATGATAAATTCTTATATATGAAATTAATCAAAATCATTAAGAGTCAACTTTGATACATCCGATTTTTACTCTTTGTGCCCTTCTGTAAACTACCCTTAATTTTAGGGTTGGATAACCAATTCAAAAAATACCTCGGGGTAACCCTATGAAAACCCTAGATACCAAGTCTTAGCCCAACCGGTAAAATAGTTTAGGCTCTACTTCGAGGTACAGACAGACAGAAGGAAATCTAAAAATCGCTTTTTCGGATTCGGGGGGTCATGAAAAGTCGATATTCATCAAAATCTTGTGTTTGATTTTTTTGACGATCACAATATTTTCTCTGCCTATTAAGTAGCAAAAAAGCAAAAACAGTTACTATTTTGGAGGTAAATGCCGAGTTTAAACATAATGAGCATACATAATGATGTAAAAATTATAACATAAGTTTGATTTAATATTTACGTAGAAGATTCTAATTATATACATCTAGTTGTTTTTACGACTAAAATGAATAGTACACTCCAACTACCCCGCAAGGTAGCAAGCCTACCCTGCGCATTTTCACTATGGCATAGCTTACAATATAATACAGGGCAATAGTGTAATATGTCAAAGTAAGCTTTCAGGATAGATGGAATGTACATTAGAATAAATACATATAGGTATCCAACATTTTTTATAAACCGTTGAGTAATAGAGTAATATTTATTTAGAACCCATTTCTCTAAAACATTTAATCTTAACTTAGTAAATGTATTTATTTATTCTTTAGTTTTTACACTACTTAAAACTACAAGTAAAATATTTATGTATTTTCTTGTCATTTTTAAAATTATTTCTTACACTATGGGTCCTATTAAAGACTATGTGTGATTTTACCACTAAATATATTGTCTACACCTGGTAAAAAAGATCCACTTTGACTTCTCTTGGTGACCTGGTGGTCTAGGGGTAAGGTGTCAGACTTCTGTGCTGGCGGCCGGGGTTCAATCCTCGGTCCCGGTAAAAATTTATCTGATTACCAAACCCTTCCTTCACCTCTGACAAGACATCTTGTGAATGTGAGAAATGCCAGGCCTCCACCGTGGTTCGGATTCCACGTTAAACTGTAGGTCCTTCATTTCATCTCACAATCACCCTACCATTACACATTAGCATAAGTGCGTATAACCCGAACGGGTAGTAAGACGCGGTGCTAATAATAATAATAATAATAATAATAATAATAATAATAATAATAATAATAATAATAATAATAATGACTTTTCTTGTAAACTCAAAACCCAGTGGTAGAAATGAAATAATAAGTATTCAAGATATAAAACATGAGAATGAATAATTTTATTTAGAAAAAAATATTAATACTTAAATAGAAGAATCAAAATGAAACTCAAAATCTTGAAATCAATTTTAAATAGATTATATATTTAGCAACCGTATGATTGTGAAACATATTCATTCTTTTCTATTATATATGTTAGCTACACTTTCTAAATTTTGATACTATCTTTTGCGTATAACCCGAACGGATAGTAAGAAGCGGTGCTAATAATAATAATAATAATACTATCTTTAACTGGACTGGCAATGAACGATTGGCTGTCTATTAATATTAGTTCTCACCTTGCTGTGATATAGTAATGAATTAGTTTTCTCAATCTTCTGAGTGCCTGTTGTTCATGTCCCTGTCAGCAATTCAAATGGTTTCTTATTAGAAAAGTTTTGAACTAGAATACAATAAGTAGTTTATAGGCACAAATGGTTAGAATGTGCTTAGAAAAACCAAACTTAATAGTATTTATTTTATAATAATAGATCAAGATTAAAAAAAATTGAATTCATGAAAAATCTAACTTTTAAAAAATATTTCAATAACATAATTAATATTATTACTATTTATTTAACTGCTGTGTCTTTACATACTAACATAATCTTCATTCATAATTCCATTCAAGGAACACTTCATTAACAAATACCTGTAAGGGATAGCGACATTTGCTATTTATAACAACCCTCCCCTCCTTACTAGACCGTTGGGATATGAACCTCAACCTCCTTTTTCCCAGAAAACCAGGATAGACGAGCGTGACGTTCAACCCCCATGACCACTGATACGGGTATTGATAATTTAACATCGTAAATCTTTATTGAACTTAATTAAACACTTTGTTGAAATAGAATCAAAGCTCTAACTAAATAGATGCAGTTTTAGGTGATCACATTTATTGGTTGATCTTATTTCGATATTTCTTCTTTTGAAATATTAATAATATCAGGTGGAGTAATCTTTATTATCTGTCAAATAAATTTAGTCCATTTATGACAATATTTCCTAAAATGTAAATGTTTTATTATAATTTTTTTAGGTTTTTTTTTTCAAATATAATCTATTTCTGTTAATTAATGGTCAGGAACGCACCCATAAAATTAATATTTGGGGGGAAGACGGAGGAAAGGGTGCACATGTGATATACCTAGGCTATTATTACTCTATTTTTTCCAATTTTTATTAAGGGCACTGTTAATGTTTGAAGTGGTGTATATCTTTTAGATATTATATTGAAAGCCTTATGTCCAAATTTAGTCTCTGCTCTTATGTTCATACATTACTTTTTCATTTATTTGAGGTATTTAACATGCACTTTCCGAACCATCTGATTAAATAAGTACAATACTTACACATTAATTTTAAATCCAAAACAGACACAACATTCACCAACCAGCCGTTAATTCATCACTGAGAAAGAAAAAAAACCTTCTTTTCCCTGATGATAAAATCTTTGGCCATGCGAGGAATAGAACTTGAGACCCTTAACTCAATAGATAGAGAAGCTATCGAATCAGTTTAGGTGTCGAACATTCTCTATGGTATAGTTATATTTAACACGAGCATTTTTAGGCTTTTATCTACATTAATTGCGGATTTGAAGTGTGGTGAGAGTAGTGGTGGAGGAAATTCCTCGTTTGCCACTTTTTCTGGTACTCTCTTTTTTTGGTAATGAATTTCATAACTGGTATTTAGATTTTATTAGTGAGTCTCAATAAAAATCCTTAGCTATATTCAGTGAAATTCTATGAAAAATTAAACACCACTCATACATATTATAGAAAGACTAATGGGTATTTGCAGCGATGGCTGCGGATTATTGAACTAAAACGTATTTTAAAATATTTATTGGAAAAGGGTCTATATAATAAACCCTCACTCACTTTTTATTTAAAAGTTTACTCGTCGAAGGCTATAAACTTTAATTATATAGTCAGTTTTTGGTGTGTAATTTAAATAAAAACATATTTTCCCCCTTCACGCCCCGATGAGAACTTTAAAATGACCCCTCTCCCAGATTTCTATATATTCGTTGCACCAAATCAAAGTAACAATTATTGAGCTGATACTATTTTTAAACAGAGACAAGTATTTTATTTACCAAGATACAGCTATAAACAAATCATGGTTTCCATGGTGGTGTAAACAAAGAATGATTGTACAGATGAACCATTATCCACACAGAAGGAAAATATGAAGAATTCGCTAGGAATATTAGGTTTCAGTTTTAGGCCACTATTTTTACCGGCATCCTGATGACTTTATCTTTAAAATGAGTATTTGTTTGTCGAATTTTGTTCAGGCATTTTCTAGTAATTTCTATTACTGGAAACGGGTTTATCAAACCATATATATTAAGATATAATAAGATAGAGTGATAAAATGTGATGGTGAAAATGAGAGTGTAAGTGTTTGAGTGTGTGATTATGTAATTGTGTGGGTGAATGTGAAAATGGCAGTGTGAGTGTGAGAAAGTGCATGTAAGAGACTGAGAATGAGTAATTGAGAGAGATTGAGTGAGTGTGAGCAATTGATAGTGAGAGTATGTGTATGTGTTAGAGAGAAAAATAATGTGAGTGTGAGGAGAGAGAATATGTGTGAGAAAAAGAGTGTGGGAGAGAAAATGAAAGAGTGTGTGGTAAAAAGTTAATAAGTCATATATTTAGGAAAATGCCTGATAAAGTGTGTGAGAGAGTGTATGTGAGAAAGAGAGAGAGTGTAAATTTTTGGTAGAGATATTGTGTAAAAGAGAGAGAAAATGTGAGGGTGTACTAGAGGGAGTTTGAGAGAGAAAATTAAAGCGGGGGGGATTAGTTTAGAGTGAGAAAATTAGATTAAGAGATAGTTAGGAGAGAGAGTTTAAAAGAAAGAATGTTTGAGAGAAAGAGTTAGAGGGAAAAATATAAAAAGCAAGTTTGAGAGCGAGAAAGTAGGTTTGAGAGACAGTGTATTTGACAGAGAGTGAGTTTGAGAAAGAGAGAGTTTGAGGTATATAAAGAGAGTGAGAGAGAAATTGAGATATAGAGAGTGAGATTGAGATAGAAAAAGTTTGAGATAGTGAGATTGAGATGAGAAGAGTTTGAGCTATAGTTTGAGGTAGAGGGAATTTGAGAGAGAGTTTGAGAAAGAGAATGCTCAAGATATGTAACGCTCAAGAGAGAAAGCGTTTGAGAGATAAGAGAGCATTTGAGAAAGAGAGTGGGAGGAAGAGAGAGCGTTTTATACAGAACTTAAGAGAGAGAGTATAGTAAAGATAATAATGTAAGAGAAATTGTGTGATAAAGAGTGTATGTGACGGTAGAAAGTGTGTGAAAGAGAGATTGAGAAATAGATTATATTATAGAGATTGTTTAATAGTGTGTATGTGTATGTGTGTGTGTGAGAGATTGAGGGGAGAGAGTGTGAGATAGTGTGTGAGAGTGGGAGAAAGTTTGATATATATATAGAGAGAGAGAGAGAGAGAATGTGAAACTATAGATGTGGTACTCAAATATTACGGCAATTTGAAATATCATTCCTTCAAAATTATCAACTTGGAAACATAACTGAACTTACTGTATTTGTAAGAATGTGAAAATATAGATGGGAGCACAAAACAATACTTCTAATGAACACCAAAACCTTTTATTTGAAAAAAATTAATACCAAAACTCCTACTTAAATAGTTAAAATGGCTATTTTTAAAAATTATTCAAAATCATTTGACTTTTTTTTGAGCTTATAAATTATAAAACTATCCAAAAAATATTTAAACATCATTTTATCATGCGCGAAACTATTAATTTAACAACTTTAATTTCGTAATTTTCGGATTATGCTTAATATTATTGATTTAAATGCGAAATAACGATAGCAACATTCCAATAAAAATTAATCAATTCTCCAGTTTTGGCATCTCAATTTAAATGTGTTATGTCCAGCATCCAAAGAGAAAATTGTGATATGTTCGGACCAACAAATACAGATTGAGTTATATTCTTTTAGCCAAAGAGATATAGTTGATTTAGAGATTTACAGCCATGCAGCAAATAAAAGTTTCCATGGGGATTAAATAAAGAATAAAAAAACTAAGAAATCTATGTGAAAATTGGGTTTTCGTGGAAAACTATATTTTTCCCGACATCCCGGACTCCTAACCGTTAAAATGAGTGGTCGTTTGTCAAATCTGTTAAGTCATTTCCTCGTAATTTCTATTACCGGAAAAGGGCTTATCAAATTAGATATAAGGATTCCAAAGAATTCACAGTTATGTTTACACTAATACAAATCTTTTATTGCTATGGAGGAGTTTTTTGAGAAAAAATAATTATCCCCTAATACTAATAAAAAAAATAGACTTCGGGGGGTCTTAGGGTGAAGTGCTCGCGTCAGGTTACATGTCAACAGATTTTTATTGAGCTATAATAATCCGCAGTACAGCATCCTTCGGAGGGGAAGTAAACCGTTGGTCTTATGTCGATTGTGGTATGTAAAAATACCTTCACTGCCAAAATTGGTCCTCACTTTAGCTCTCGTTCGTAGAAATCCTCATGTGCTGATATAATCAGTAGGTTCAGGAAGTGCACATACAATACTTCAAATAAATAAACTATTAAAAAATATGTTAAAAATTTTAAAAAACATATTTTTAACAGGTTGATTCAGTTGTCCATGATAGTATTTTTTTTAAAGTAAGCTTTAACTAACAATATTTTATAAAAATAATTTCTCTCCTAATAGGTAAGTTTTTTATTTCAATCCAAAAACCTTTGTTTGTCAAGTTTAAAATAAATTTGAAGTAATTTTGTATATTAAGTGGTTCGTGGCTACTCAGAGCTCCTAAAAATATAATTATAAAATTAATTCAATTTTAAAAATAGAAATATTTGTAAGAAATAATTGTTTTTGTTGCACCTTACGCCTATGATTATTAAAAAGATTGTATACGTGATTGCGATAAACTATTTTGAGCAGGATGCACTTGTTCCCATGGTTTCTGGCTCGGATCTACCATTAGTCAGTATTATCAGGCGAGATTTTTTTTAAATTCTGGTTAATATTATGTAAAATAGAAAATTAGAGTTTTTTTATGTATCATCAACGTCATCAATATCTGTGTGTGTCTAAATATTAATTTGATAGTTCTAAGCAACAAAACAGTATATGTGTGAATTTATGTCATCAAATATATAACAACCTAAATAGTATATTATAACCAGATTTATTTGTTCCTAATTGGCGGTAGCCTGTTCTAAGAAGTCACGCTCACAAAAGAGTAGATTGCCGGTGATGGGGGCTCAGGTTTCAAATGCGGGACAGCATACTGAGTGTGTTTTATATAAAATGACTTTCCCCTGTCCTTCGACGGAAACGATATATTTCCTCTAAACTATAACTTTCTCATATCAACCCCTTTAGTGTAAATATAAAGCATTAAGCAACGATACATATACAGAATAAACAAACAAGATATTTCATTGTGAATGATTTCTATTCATATTGCCTTTAATTGATTGTTTTAATATGTATTAAACTTTCAATTTTGGACGTGTAAATGTATGGAAAATTTTCAATAATAATTTCAGTTTTTTTTATGATTCGTTTTATGATGGTCATACCGGTTGCCGGGAACGTGCAGTTCGATACTCGTCTAGTACGCTAGATTTTACCACCTAAGATAACCTGAGTAGATTTATTTTAAACTAACCCCTGCCCCACAATACCCAGTTTAGACTACGCCACCAATAGCGGTGATATTAACTTACTAATAAAAAAAAATTGGTTTGACTATAAATTACACCATACATATTTTAGGTAGATATAAATTAGTTAAAATAATTAAATTGAAGATAATATTTTTAAATCTATGCAATGTGATTCGTTTTATGATGGTCATACGGGTTGCCGGGAACGTGCAGTTCGATACTCGCCTAGTACGCTAGAGTGAGTTTACCACCTAAGATAACCTGAGTAGATTTATTTTAAACTAACCCCTGCCCCCCAATACCCAGTTTAGACTAAGCCACCAATAGCGGTGATATTTAACTTACTAATAAAAAAATAATTTGGTTTGACTATAAATAACACCATACATATTTTAGATAGATATAAATTAGTGAAAATAGTTAAATTGAAGATAATATTTTTAAATCTATGCGATGTGAATCACGTACAGTGAACTACTAAGATTATTTTAAATTAATTTTCAGAGTTTGAATAATAGGATCTTTATTTTTAGATAAAACAAGCTAGTTTATTATTATGTATTTTATAAAACCGGAAATTGACAAGCAAGAGCAGAAAACTATATTTTTATTGAAAAACAACACATAAGTACTTCAATATAGGTAGCGTAAATTTGATTTTTATTAAAACTATATGTTTGATCACTCAATTAATAAGATATACTTTAAATCAAGTTCTATATATACATATATATGTTTATATATAAATTTATTGTTTTTAATTTCCAGTTTAATAAAGACATTTCTCTTAAAAATAGAGAGGTTTAAATATTTTTTAATAAATCTTCAGTTCACTAGATAATGTTTCTCTGTAGATAATATATTAATCGTTACCTACATTTCTAAGTACTAAATTATAAATAAAATAAGTTCCTTTAGTGTATTATTATTCCCGCTTCGTCAAAAACTTTAAACGTTTTATTAGACATTTACTACTAAAGTTACAAAAATGCTCAATATCTCTCATGGAAAAGCATTAGAATTCTGGAAATTACCATAGTTATTATAGCTTTCACTACAGTGGACAGTAAACACAATCTCCTAATTGTTATGTTTTATCAATATAACTAAAATGGCGTGATTGCTTTATCATTATATATATATATATATATATATAAATATACTATTATATAACTTCATAAAATGATAATGTATATAAGTTATTATATCCTAACACCCCATACACCATAGATTTAAGAATCTATAATATGTTTTTAAAACCATGGTTTGTAAGATAAAAATATTTTAAGATTATAGCTATTACAATTTCTAAACAAGGGTAAAAAAACCTTTTTTTGAGAGAATCACTAAAGCTATCGTAATTTTACTTTTAAAACCTTTAAATGTAGGATGTAAGCCATCTCAATTATTTTTTAATCATTTAAAAATCTGCGTTAGCGTGGACCTTGAACTATTATGATGTTGTCCAAAAGTTTATTACTTGAAATCTCTAGCCGGGATTTGAACAAAAACTAACTTAATATAAATAATTCATATACAAAAGGTTAGTGACTTGATTTTCAAAATACATTATTTTTATCACAGCTTCCTGCTACCTGTTCAGGTTATACGCATATGCTATAATTACCCTAATGTGTTAGGGATGAGGGTGAAGGTTGAATTTAAAGTATGCCTACCCGTATTTGCGTAGAGGGACACTGGAAATATATTTAGGAAAATCCACCCTTAGTACACCCGAACAGAATTCCCATCCCCTCCCTCCCCGTATTTGGCCGTCTAGTCTAACACAAGACCAAGGGGCCACCGAGGTGGTTTACAACAAGTAGGCTATCTTGATACATTCATACAAACCTACATTTAGTAGGGCCTATATTATACGCAGCAAGTTGTCTATCCTTGTATATCTAACTGAAATTATAAATTATTTGAAGCGGTAGTGCCGGGTTGTGGTTGGATGTTCATGGGTTTGAGATGAATTCTCGCCCTTGTTTCTACTACCCCTAGCCGGATTGGATAGGAGGCTTCCTGCTCCTGCCTGTGGGATGTTCCTCTTCCGGAAGTTTTTACAGAGCTCCTCCTCGTGGCACCCCCTGGTCAACGTCAGGAGGGTTTACCCGATGGGGGGCTAAATTACTGTAAAGTTTGTCTATGTGGTGTTGATTGAGAGAAGGGAAGGGGAGGGAAGACCCCCATCCCAACTCTTCACATACTAAGCGGCTGGTAGCTAGTACCTTTGGGGAAAGCTGGTCAGGCCATCTCCATGAGGTTCCCACTGGGTAACTTAGGTAAAATCCCTTTTTATGGCGATCCTCAGGGCTAAGGAAGGCGCCTGACTTTCTCTAAAGGCCCTAAATGGGATGACTTAGATAAAACTCTTTTTAGGGTGATTCCTAAAATCGAGTCTTGATTCCCCGTAGGGTAATCTAGGTTAAAGCCCTATTTGAGTAAGAGTGACTCCTAGGCTATGTCGTGTGCGCCTGACATACACGTAAGGATGAGCCAACTCCTCCCGCTTATGGAAGTCTGGCCAAGGTGGGGGTGTTCTTAGCTGTCCGGTGATGACAGGGATCGATGGCAAGAAAGGGGTCATCGGCACCTAGATTCATCACAGCGCGCGTCTACGTGCGTGGCTACGCTCGATAGACTCAGTCATGATGGGTCAGAAAAGCTTTGAGAGAGTTGTTTGTTCCCCAAACACTGGCTTCCACCCCCTACACAGCAAATGGATCCAACTTTGAAAACTATCTGACTCATATAAGGTGTCAGACTATAGACGTAGTGGTGTTCTTAATGTATATTATATGCATAGCACATTAGCTATCCTGGTACATCTATTAGTTTATATATTATATAAATAACACGTTTGCTACCCCGGTACATCTATCTTAGTTTATAGGCCCTACATATATAACAAGTTACCTATTTTGGCACATACAAATAAAATTATATATTTGTATACTATAATAGCATCTATTTAAAATTCAAAGTCTTACAAGTATACGTGTTTTATCTTTTTTCCAGATATTCCCCAGAATGTATCTATTGGTTTTGGTGTACATAATATATCATGTGCACTCCGCTCCACAGCAAACCAATTACCAAGGTTCTCAGTATAGATATGAAGCTACACCTATACCAATACTCAGATCTGAGGTGGATACAGATTTTTCCGATGGTTACAGTTTTAGGTGAGCTATTACAAATTACAGATACACATCCAATGTTGAAAATAAGTCTTTCAATGCTACTATGATAGGATTTTTATTTGTAGATGATAGTTATTGGATAATTGATGACAATAACTTAAGATATATTAAATAGGTTTTCGGGCTTTTTCCATTGTTTAAAAATAAATAACCCACTTCGTTGGCTGCGTGGTCCAACGCGCTACTCTCACATTAGGCTAGAACAGCCGATGAAAGGGGGACCAAGGTTCGAAACTTGGTTGGGTGTAATGAGGGTGGTTTTTCAAAAAATTTGTTACGTAAATGTGGGTACACTTCCTATAAATATAACCACCATAATCCATAAAACCATTAGCGTAATTTGTACATAGGCGTGTAGCCCGAACGGTTAGTAAGACGCTAAATTAATAAAATAAATAAAATAAAAACTAATGAAATTATTTGACAGCTAGAAACTGTAAACAAAAACGAATTGGGAGTAGCCTGCTTTGATCCCATCTGGAAACACGACTTTTTTTTACTAATTGTTTGGAAATCTATTACTATAGAGATTCTTTATTATATCGACAAAGATGGATTCATAAATAAAAAAATATACAAAAAGATGATTAATTAAAAGTTTTAAACTTAGGCATATAAGTAGAAAATAAAGGCAACTAACTATGAAAATAATACTTGTTGCCTGTAATGGCGAGCATGTGATATAAATATCAATTTCACTTGGGCTGGTTTCCTGACAACGGGAATGTTTGGGTTTAAGTCCCGGTGGATATTTTGGCAAGTAGTTTTCCTTAGTGCGTTTCCTCTCTCATTCTATACAAATTTGGGTACATTTAAACTCAATTCTACCACAATAGTGCAATTAAGTGAGAATATAAAATCGATTTCCAAAAAATAAATTTGTTTGGTTGCCTCTAAATAAACTCAAGGCATTCAGTTTGTCAACACAGAGATTGAATTAAATGACTGCTCTATCATATATTTTTTCTTGCGAACATTGTGAATGTGCTAGATAAAAATATCAAGACCAGATTGCTAGTGATGAAGAAGTCGGGGTTTGAATTCCGGCTGTAGTCAGGCGTAACCATAAAGTGTTACTAGATACCTACACTGAGAAGCATGTACTTTCCATTATTATTTTGAACATAAATATGAATATTAAAAAAAACAATTGTTTGCCTTCATAATTCCAAAAATATATTATACTTAACTAAAAAAAATATAATAAAAAATGGAAGCAGTTTGTTAATTAATTAATAAACAATATTAATAAATATATAATTAAATTCAATTAAATAATAACCAAAGGGTCTGCCTAATGTAGCACTAAGTCATTTTGTAGACGTCCAGAAATGCTGTGTTATTTAAGAAGTGGTTGGTTATTCTAAATATCATTAGAAACATAATGGAGTTAAGGTACCAGCTTGATCTTGTAGGAATTAAATAAAATCTTTTACTTTGAGTTCAACGATTAAAAACAATTAATGGAAAGGTGAAAATATCTCATTTTCGACGACGCTTAATATGAACTGTTGCAGTTCTGATATAAAATTAAATGGTTAGAAACGTAGATATAACATTCCTAAAACTAAATAAGTCAATTTAAAGTACCACAACTGATCATTTTTGAGGCTTGTTTTAGTTGTCTTAGATCTTTAGAGCTGAAGTTTCCATCAGAAATATCTAATTGTGAGGATTTTTCTCTTAAAGTAGGCCTTAGGAATTATTAGAGTGGGGTGGGAGGGGGGGGAGATGTTTGGGGAAATTTTATAACCAACCTTTAACCCTGAAAAAAAAAGGATTCTCAGTAGTAGAAAAAATGGTATTCATGTGCTCAGTGGCTAGGTCACATCCATACAAACACAATGTAGCCACACATCATAGTGGTAGTGGTCATACTGATTTGATCTCCCACGTGTCAATGGGCTTTGCAAAATGTTTCGCATGTACAGGCCAAAGTTCTATATAGAACTTATATCCAGGCTCGTTTCAGAAAACGAATTCCAATTTGAGATTGCAAAAAATGAATCTAACGTCTACTAACAATGATAGCACTAAACACTAGCTTGTCTTGTCATTAGGCTATAAAAAAAATTGGAGGCCCCAAAATTAAACAAATAATTTTTATTTCGGTGTTTAGTAAATTATCATTTTCCCTACAAAATTAACTGTTAAATTCTCAGTGTTAAAGAAATTGGTTATATAAGTAAACATTGTAATAACAATAAATTATATTTATAGTTCCGTATGGGAGTCACCAGCTTTGTTTTCTCTAACGGTGTTGTTTATGTTTTGAGTATCACCATCTGAAATATTTGTTTTATACACGTGCCTGCCATTAATAAGTGATATTTTGTCAGAAATAAATTAAAATTGACAGATTAGGCTATAAATTTAAAAAATCTTAATATTACCGCAATCTATGGAACAAAATGTCGCAACTACTAAGTGGATGCAGGGGTCTAGAAATGGAACAATTAGATATAGGGAACCCATATCCGGAGGGATCCCATTTAGGCTGAAAGGTTGATGGAAATACACAGTGTGGTGTACTAAACAACCAAATTTTGAAATGGAGTATGGCCATATAGGCATGTGTACTGGTTGTCCTATTTAATTCACTGCTGGAGCAGGGTAGTTGGCACCACGTGCTTACAGGTGTTTGCTACTGTGAATTCACACGCTCACCTGAAAACAAGCTCAGAACTGAAACTTGGTCACGGGATAAGCTCTAATACAATCATAAGATTCCCGCCTCACATCTTATCTCTACTTTGTCCGCTCTGCCTGAGAGCTTCCGCACGGTAGAACCAATCAAATCTCAAAACCAACCATCTCAAATTAGTGCGCAAGTGCATATGAGAGCACATGATGTAGAGCTAAAAGCAAGCAGGCAGCTTACTTGACCGTTCTGATTTGGAATAACCCGTTAAAGTAAAGCGTGTGTATCGATGTATCGGATTGTACTACGAACAGCGTTATAATTTGAAAATTATCCACCGGGAGAATATTCTGCTAATCAGTTGTTTTAAGTTTGCGTTGCAATGCATTATGGGTCAACAAACATATTATTTGTGAATTGCTGCGTTACTCAAGCAGATTCTGCCTTTTATTTTCGGCGAACGTTAGAATTAAGCTTTAGTCAGTGTTTGTTGTTGCTACGGAACTGTGAGCATGCCACTGTACAGTTCTGCGGAGCAGACGGACATTATGTTCTTGTATGGGAAGCGTGTAAAATTGCCAAAGAATCGGGCAGGTTGTACCACTAAGATAATTACTGTAAACGTGATATTTTCTGATCACGTATGCAACGCATAGCAATAAATGCCCATGTCACTGTTATATGTGTCGCATCATTATACCAGTTGCCTACCTGCATATTTCCTTCACCATTCCCGCCTAGAAGGGATCCCCTCTGGATATGGATTCCTGATATCAAAAGGCTCTATTTCCCCCATATATCTCCCCTAAAGCATTGTATAATTTGTTTATGAACACTCTGTATGGAGCTAATATATAATTTTATGTTGTATTGCAACCGTTTGTGGAGGCCAAGGGGCGTTAGTCTCTGTCACCCTCCTTTAAATCAAACTATAAGGTGTAGACACATTTAGTTCAGATGGCTCGTCATAATAAACGTCTACTATACCAATTATTGGCCAAGAGAATGTGATGCGAGTAACGAGTTTCTTAAGAATGTTTAGGGGGCTGTGCAACCCCACATACGCTCTCTCCATCAAAATTTCATTCTTGCTGCAGCATTGATTGAATGCCTCCCACAAAGTAAATGGCTGAGTGCACCACCGATTAAGTAAAGTATATGAATATATATATCATGTTACCTTTTCCTTCTAAATCATCTTGAAATGGTGAAATTACACTCCCAACATTTGGGATTCTTTGATGTTTAGTTATATAAAATCACAATGACTAATAAGTCGTTAAAGCAAAACAAAAACTAAAATAACACTATTAAAACTCCACGAATCCTTTCTTCTAAAGAAAAACAAGAATTAGCATCAACTACACTTAAAGTAGCCCCACCACTACCCTCCCATCTACCATAATCTACCAGTGCTGAAATGCCTAAATTTGAAAGAGTGGTTAAATGTGTTTGCCAAATACATGATAATACATGTGACTAGAATGCCTAAACATAACTAAATGTATTTAATTAGTTTATAATTTAAAGCTTGTTACGTATACTAACTATTATTTTACAATTAATTTTATATATATATATATATATATTATGTAATTTTACTTAAACGGTACTAAATTAGCTTAATACATAAACATTGTGACTTAGAATCTGTTTTCAATAGTTGGCACAATGCTTATCTTGCTATACATTAACAGCATGACCTTGGGTGTAAAAACCCGAGCTCATTGACCAATTACTAGTGGGCGAGTGGAAAGGTATTTTTTGCAACCCCACCTAGACATTGGGCAGGGTCATTAGAGCCTCCCTAGATTTCCTTGACGTTTTCAAGCAGCAGGTTCTGGGCTTCCTATTGCATTAAATAGAGACTTTTGGAAGAAGAATTACTTAAAACACAGTATTCATGGAACATGAACCAATATTAGTTTTAAAACTAATAATTCTTTATACAGAATTTTTTTGTTTTTTGTTTTGTACATTTTGAATAGAGCCCCTTCCCTTTTTCTGGTCCTTCATTTTGAAGTTTAAGATTATTCAGACATTCATTGTGGCTTGGAATGGTCTTTGTAGTTGCCTAACAAAATTCAATCTTTTGCCACACTGTTAAGTAATTTATTCTTTTAATTTGTAAATTAAGAAAACACCCATTTCCCAAGTTTCCACTAATAATGGTTAAATATTTAATAGAAAATTTTGTCATTTTGTTTTGAGTATTTCCTATACATTCCTGGTATATTTAGTTTTCTACCTCCCCTAAAAGTCTTTCAATTCATATGCCCTACCCCCTTTCTTTCCAGAATTCCATTTTGAAATTTAAAATGTTCATAATTTTATGTTTATTTGTAATAGTTTCTAAACCTTCTTGCCAAATTTTAATTTTACACCCCTTTGCTCTAGTTTTAGAAATTTCTATAACCCCCTCCTAGTTAATTCTACAATTCCTCTATTTTTATTTGGTTAGCTGGAGGGGTCCTCCTACCTGCTTGCCAAATTTAAATTGTCTACAGTACGTAAAGTTTTTTTTCAGACCCCTCCCCCCTTTACCCTTATATCTAGAAGTCCCATTTGGAGACTTGGTCACACGTGTTATATCGGATCCTACGACGATGCCAGGAATTTTTGAACGGATCCAGACAAGCATAGTATGCCATTGAAATAGTTGCATTGAATGTTCTGGACACAATTTCGAACAACTGTTTTATTCCTTATATGCTGCTGTAAATAAAATGTGGTGTGCGTGTAGTTAAGATCTTCAGTCAAACATTACTTGTTCACTACATAGGGTATATATATATATATATTTATATATTATATACATTATTTTCTTAGCACCACACCTTACTGCCAATTCAAGATATACGTTTATCGTATATGATTACATAATATAAGTATATATATATATTATATATGTACTATATCTAATACATGTGTACATATAGGTCTATATGTTTAAATTATGAACTGTCTATGCTTCGGGTAAAGTAAAATCTTGGATAAAGTCAATAGTATTATCCCAAATACTTGGATAATGTAAGTGAGATATGAATGAATAATGATTTTTAGGTCTATCCGGGTAATATTTATACCATCCACTCGCACTTGATTAATGTCAAATTATAGGGTTAAGGTTTGAAGTTATGTATGTTAGGCTAGGTTAGGTTAGTCTAATTTAGGTTAGTATAGGGTTGGTTTGTCTAAGATTATGTTACGTTAGGTCGGTGAAAAACAAATTTTTAAAATTTAGCATTTCGAATGTTATCGCATTGCTACGAAACAATTGCATATCCCAGATCGAAATAATGTTTCAAAACATTATCCTTCTTGAAGCTTTCTTAGTTCTTAAAAAAGTATTCAAATTCAATTTTATCCAAGTCTTGCTGGCTAGTGTCAAGATTAAAGGCTAAGCTCAGTAATGAGATCAATTACTTTTTTTTTTTACTTCACTTGGGTAATGTTGACATAGCTGTGCTAGCCTCAACATTAGCCAGATTTCGCACATTATCCGTAGCATATATGCGTTTAACTTATAAAATGTATGTATAAATTTAACGAATATATATATTATAAACATAATAAAAATATATTAAGCCGTCCTATAATTGAACATATGTAAACACACTTATATACGGGTATGTTTCTTACTAGTTCAAATATTATATTCCATGTCTTAAGATCCAAAGTAAACCAGACAGTCTCGGTTTTTTCTTTCTCTTTTCCTTTCAAACTTGTAATTTTTTGCCGGGTTTATTTACCTATATCCTATGGATGCCTTTTAAGTAAATTTCAAGTATCTTTGAAAGAGTTATTCAGTGAATCAACAAGTCAAGGATGAATGAAGAGCCCATGTCACATTTAATATAATGGAAAATATTGCATTCTGTTGTTTCCTAGTTTCGAGACCGGAAATGAGATCACGCGTGAGGAAGTGAGTGAATGGAAGACAGGGGGTCGCGACCAGGAATCTGCAACCGTGGTTAGAGGTTTCTACTCTTATCGCGATCCTGAAGGCAACCCGGTCGCTGTCAGTTACAAGGCCGACGAGAACGGGTTCGTGGCGGAAGGAACTCATCTTCCCACTCCTCATCCGTTGCCCGCGGCGATAGTCGCGTCTCTCGCCAGAAATGCTGCTGATGAGGCCAGGTTATCTGAAGAGGAAAGAGCTCTGATCAACACAGGGAAATACGTTGTGTATTGAGGACCTCACATTTGTGAAATTATTTTTACATCAGTGGTATCTGGATATGCCATTAGAACTGGGGGATTTTCGAATTGAGGGGTTATAAATACTTTATTGTCATGTTTAGTTTGTTCCCCTGGAGTATAATCGTGTTTATACGGGTTTTGTTTATTTTTAGAGACGAATATAGAGTATAATAGAATATATCTATTTTTAATGGCTAAGACCAAGAAGAGTGGCCTAGATTCATATAAATTAATCTTATAATGGTGTTCTGTCAGCAATACTTTATTAAATTTTTAATGAGATGTATACACACACACAAAATTTCCATTCTAATTAAAAGTAATATATTAATTTTGAAATCAGATGTTTGACCAATATACGATATCGTAAAAATAAGTAATGGGGTTGAATGACGTAATCAAAATAAAGTTGTAATTTTTTAAAGACAATTTACTATTTTGAAAACTAAAACATCATTAAATAAGAAATATTCTACCGGGAAATTGATAAGGGCCAAACATAGTTACTTGAGCCTGTTTCGGGTTGCAGTTAGTTTTTGTCACTACCATTATTATTTTCCACTTAACTAATTACTGTTCAAGATAGTTCCCTTATACCGGGTGAAGCATTTAAGTTGACACACCAAGATTTACCTAATATGAAGCATTTTAGAAAAAATGGTTTCGATTTTTTTTTCGTTTTGTTTTTTGAAGGGGAAAGTGAACAGCACAAGATAATTTTGGTTTGGTCTTCAAGGTTATTATAAGGTCATCATACAAAATTTAATGAATACCTATCATTTTTGTACAGGATTTTTACCCTACACACAAAAAAACTTTTTTGAAACCTTTTTTATTGGACATTAATTTTGGATTTAATTTTGTATTTTTATAGCAATTTTTTTCTAGATCTTAAAGATATCTAGACATTAAAGTTATATCAATTTTAATTATCATTATTTTGAAGATTTATTTAAGTAGTTTTTTTTAAAAAAGTATCGCATTAAACGTAATAAAGTATAACATAGTGTAAAGCTCTTGGTTACAAATTGTTATAAAAAATTTCAAGTTAAAATATCAATTAATATTAATGTCAAATAAAAAAAAATCAGGAAGACGTTGTTTGCTTGTGTCAAAGATGTATTGTCGTTAAAAAAATATAGATCATTATTTAAGAAATTAAATTTGACCTTAAAATAACCTTTAAGACGTCAACCATATCAAAAATAACTTATGTTGTTATTTTTCCCAGTCAAAAATACAAAATATTTGTTCTAAACATATTTTTATAAAATGGTTCATTTCCTGAATATTATGGTATCTCAAATTAAATGCCTCATCCGGGTTAGGTTTGTGAAGGGTATACATAAAATAGAATTTAATGACTTACCTAAGAAATGGTTCATCGTTTTGAGAATCTTATTAGGATAGTCACACGTATAGTTGAAACCAAAATTGAAACGTTACATAAGATTATTAATGCACTAATATCCAAACAAAGTATTTATTAAGGAATACTTCACTACAATTTAATTTCGATGGGGAAGAATCAAATACTTGCCAGATAATTTCTTGAACATCTAAAATTATTTTACGTTCTGATGCGATCGACAGCAAAGAAATTGTTTTTGGCTTCTTATAATTCATTCACGACTTAAGTTTATCTGGATGAAAGCTTGAAATATTACTATAAGTAATCCCTAATATATCACTACGCCAACAGCTGACATCTGTCACTTTGGATGACTCTAATGAAAATGATGGTAATATATTAATATGATAGTTAACCACAGTAATTTAGGCCAATATTATTTATATATTTATTTGAGGATGGACACAAAGTTTATTTATCATTTTATTCAAATTTAAAAAAATATTCACACCACTTTCACAAAAACTTCTAACGAACATAACTTCAAAATGGCGACTGACGAATCTAAACCATATGATTGAACATGACAGTAAACAAGTTTTTTACAATGATGCAGACACGCCGTTGATGAACATATATTATTCAGTTTAGTATTTCAAAATAAGATAAAATAATTATAAAAACATTTATTGTATGTAAATAAAAGACAACAATTTTTCTTTTTTCATAGTAAATACGATGCCTGTATTAAAATGTATTGATGTGTGCATTATTTTACTCAAAATAAATAATAAATAATTTTATTATGTTTAAAATATTGTTTAGAATTGGATAAAAAGAAATTATTTAAAAAAATAGTATGAGAAAACTTAAGTTTATTTTATTTTAAATGTAATATATAACAGGTAATTAAAGATCTTTACATTTATAAAAAAACAGTGATTTTTTACAAGTGTTGGCAACCCAAAACCTAAACATATGATTCTTGAACTGTCATCCAAGTAAAAACCAATCGTGAACGGACTTTAGCTACTTACCATCAATGAGCGTCTCCAAGATATCCATGTTCAAATCTCGGTAAAAATTTTCGAATATAAACTATAAAAGAAATATAAGAGGGGTCTAAAGTCCAACTACGCTCATGACCTAGAGAGTTAAGTAGTGTTAAGAGGCCAGAAAACACTTCCATATAATAAATACAATTTATGTATTTTCATCATGCAGTTGTGTATTTTTAGCTTGCTATAGTGATTAATTAAAATTATTTACAATATACTTCTTAGCTAATCTTTTATGAGTTGATCAAGTATTTTGACTAAAAAATTATTGTTTCTGACAGGTGGTTTTTACTATGATCTATTATTTAATAAATAAATAGGCCTGACAAGAACGCATTTAAAATTAAAGTATTAAATAGATAATAATATATCATAATAATTGTATTTCCAAACTAATAATTTTTGTGAAAAGATGTATACTTCTGATTCTACAGGTTATTAATAATTTTATTTTGTAAAAACTCTTCAGATAAAAAAAAAGATAGTAAATATACTTTTAAAACATTTAATTTAATTTTAAATGTATAATATTTGACCTTTCATGTTCTGTATGGTCCAAAAATATATTGGAAATCTTTTTTAATTAGCGACACAGCGTATTAATCTGTAAAATAAATGTATTATAAATGTGTAACTATTTATAATATTACCGCATAACGTTTTGGATAGTACTATTTAATATTTTTAAAAATGTTAATGAATATTTAAACAAATGTATACAATATAGCTTGCTACAAGAAATAATAAAGCAATTTTAATTAAATATGGTCAATGAATTAAATATAATGTAAAAGTATTATGAGTTTAATTACAAATCAAACTGCAATATTTAATAACTTCTAAAATATAGCTATCACACTAATTTGAATTAAATTTATTCATAGTAATTTGATATTATTACTATAAACAAGCGTTTGCTGGCCTACTTAATATCAAACTACTAGAAAGATATAAAATATTATAAGTTTTGCAAAATCATAGACACAATACAATTTTAGACGAAGTAAAGACATGTTATGTAACGCGACTGATAAAAAATAATCATTTGAATTTGTAAAACAAACATAAGAATCAAGCCACGAATAGTTACTTGTTTTAAATCAAAAAGTATTACATACTAATTCTTTCATAAAAAGATGAATAAATAATTAAAAATTTACTTATTTAAAAACTAGAATATAGTTTTTAATTGGTTCCAAATTCAATTCCTTATCTAATTCATATCTTTCGATATCATACTAAGATATCTATTTTTAAATATAAAATCTTAAATTCAAGGATTATGTTATTTCGATAAACATAAGTTAAATGAAGAAAATTTATTAATGTAAGCTTTCAAAAGTTTGAAGATAAGTTTTGCAAGCAGCCCAAATTATATTACCATGACTTACTATTTCTTTGTAAATCAATATTATTATGGACTTTAGAATATACTATAAACTATCATTACCAAAATTAATTTAAAATGTTTAAACAAAATTTAAATTAATAGATCTGTTTCTAAACATTTAATTTTACTACCTTTAGTTTAATGTTTCATTATTTTTAGTCATAGGACATTTGTTTAGGATAGAACGAGTGCTGCATCCGAAGCCGGGCGAACGGGATTTTCTCCCTCCAATATCACAAACATTTTTAGTAAAAACTTAAATCGTATATGCCCTAATAGAATCAAGATATAGAAGGAAACGATGAGTCGATTATACAGTCCACAATATGAGACCAGACATGCAACTTGATATTCCAATGGTATTCCATTATGGGCATTGAAAGTACCCCTGAAATTTGAAAATAGTCTAAAAACTATAGCTTTCATACATTGTTAACAAAGCCATAGCCATATACAATTTTTAGCTATCAATGAACTGTTTATTCTTGAAAAAAAAAATTAAAAGAAAATTTTTACAACTATTAACCACCATTTGAATATGTATGCATCTTATTGATTTCAAGGTTCTCAGGACAACCTAAAATTTATTACACTTGGACCATGAAGAATACCTTGCACCGTACCCAATTTCACATAAGTATAGGACTAAATAGCTTCTACAGTATTTGACTGGAAATCAAACTGACAAAGCTACCAAAACCTGCCTGGTCAAAGTATATATACATAGTTCTGATGGAGCCTGGAGCCGATGATCAATTAAAATAAGTAAAAAACATAATGAAAACATAAATTACTGTCAAATTAAATTATCCTATTTACTTCCGAATAGTGTAAATATATCAATTATAAAGAGTAAATGTAATAATATAATATTTGGAGTTCAAAACGAGATTTATTTTCTTGAATCTATTTTAAATTTTCTTCAGCATTTATTGATGAACTAAAAACCAATGTATATATAAATTATGTTTTTATTATAAATCACTTATATAAGCTAAAAATAGATAATTTACAAACTTAGGCTAATATTAATTAAATAGTTGCCCTAAGCTGTCATAAATATTGGCCTAACTCAAAATCGCTTCTATAGGCAATCAATATATTTTTATTTTCTGGTACTCCGGTGATAATTGCCAACAGCCTTCTTTGTATAACCCACCTCCCCTCTTCCCAAATTAATTTTTTGTGTGTGTTCCAATGTATAATCAATAATTATAAGTTGGAAATATTATGGAACACTACACACAAAGTGCTATAACTTGGGTGGCCAGTCAAATCGAATCAATTGAAATGCAAAATTTGTATTATGAGTACGGTGACCATAATTTTGTTTAGAAAAAGCAGGACATTAAAATCTAACACATATACGAGTAGCGTGGTGTGCGACGTGAGTGTATAACTTATGTATAAAGTAGATAGAAGAAAAATAATATAGATAGAGAAATAAAATTAAAAATAGTTTAAATATAGAAACATTTATTTAGATTCATTTTTGAATACTAGTTTAAGAGAGCGAGTTACATGAGTAAAATTTATATACATCAAGTGTTAGATTGGCTTTTATTATTGTGTACATAGCCTTTTTTGTAAATAATACTTGTGCCTAAAACTTCTAAAAAAAATAACTTGTAAAAATAAATATCTTAGGACCAATAACGTGTACAAACCCATTGTTAAATAAAACATAGGACTACAGTACTTAAAAAATTCAATAAAGAGAAAGTGAATTTTAAAATAACAATTTAGGAACTACTTGTGCCGGCTTTTGCTTCATAATCATAACATTAATATTTATCTGAGCTATGAATTGCTTTTAGAAGCTTTTCTTTAGATTTCAGATATTGGAACATTTCCATACAGGTTTCGTCAAAATTGGGGTTGACCTGCATCACAGCCTTTAATGTCCCAATACTCATTTGGGATTTTTCACTCCCTTAGTAGTTATTTATTATTGAAAAAAGTCTCTCAACTGAAGAACTCGTGGCAGGAAAAGTATAAACTCACATAGCAACTGCAGGTTTTTAAGAGTTTGAAGCTTGTTGTTCATAAAAGTAAACACTTTCAACCACCTGGTTTGAATAGGAATTTTACTCTTATTCCACTCAGGAATTCTGTCCCCAACTAGAAAGTTTGTTAACGCTATAATTTCGTCAAAAAGACAATCTTTATCTACAGTAGAGCCAATGGTATCTTTGAAAGCTTCATACGAAGCCAGCACCTTCTCCCACGTAACTTGCTCCTGTAATCTGACCCATTCAAAAAAGTTTTAACTGTTGCAGATTAGCAGTCCATTTTTCCAAATATGCAATGCAACCCGAGTAGAAAAGCCATAGCTTCTGTAGAAAAATCACTTAGAAATGTAATTCACCTCGCTGACTGTTTCAATGCTGCTAAGACAGCCTCTTACTTTCACTGGCAAGAATACAGAATTTTCAAAAGTTAATACTTTTTTAAAGAACTTGCTTACCATACTACATGATGTGGCTGCATTTACTGCTAATAAGTGTTTGAGTTGCTTCAAATGCCTAACAATGCTTGTGCGACCACTATTGCTTAGGTCAACTTCACCTCTTCACAGCTCACAAATAACAATGTGAGGGTTATCACTGTTTTTAGTTTGATGAAAGGGTATTCTGTTTGCAAAGAAGAATTAAAATGAACATTTTCTGCGTGGCTGACCCATCTCACAACACTTTGGTATACTAGCTTTTATTATTATTTAAAAACTAATAGAACAACCACAACACACTCTCACAGACTTGGCGAGACAACTGAAGACAAAGAAAACAAATGAAGACCAAAAAAAGGGTATGGGTAAGACATGAAAAACGGTAGGCTAAGTGGTATTATCACACAGAGCTAATAAAGAAGTTCCAATCTTGTTCGAGAGAACGCAGCACATGTGTTGAGTGTTTTCCAACTGCTCAAGGATGATGTTCCTTGCACTGGCGCTGTTCAATACAAAATATTATTTTCTCTTATTTAAAAACTAAGTATTTTTGGAAGTACTTGGTTTTAAAAAACAGTACCTTTTGCTGTACTATCGCATGCTCTGTAGGACAGCAGGACATCATCCCAAAAAACAGTACTGTACTGCAAAAAACAGTACGTATGGTCACCGTAATTATGAGTGGTAAGGACTTATGCAGCCCAGCCTGTTAAACCAATACACATTTTTTGGTGATAATTTAACTGTACAAAATACTACCAGATTTATACGAATTTCTCGAAAAAAAAAGTATTACGAATTTTAATTTTCTGTGTGCTCCTCATTGGACCGTTAATAAGAATAGAATAACACCTAAGAATAATGTTTGGCCACAGTTAAAAAATTATAATAATCAGAGTAATTTTTCTGAAAACTCAGCAATTATAAATGTTCTATTTAAAATCATTAAAAGTGTTTAACTTATTTACTTACTATATGGCATTAGGAAGATGAAATTTCATTGCCGCACTTACAATATACGCCACCTATTCCTATCTTTAACTAGTTCTCTTCAGTCCACCTCATTATACCGTATCTCTTTCAGGTCCATTCTAATGTGACCGTTCCATCTGCGTCCAGGACAACCAAATGGTTTTTTACCATTGGTTTGCCAGTCAGTACCCTGAACAAGGTTCTAGAATCTCCAATTATTGCTTTAGGGAGGAGTAAAAAATAAATGAGGAAAACATAACATCTGGTCTAATATAAACTTATATCACAATATTAGTTAGTAAGAATCCTGTTAATAATCATAAAAACATGTATTAGGTTTTTAATAATATTTTAAATAAAATGTTTTGTTAATAATAGTTTAAATACATTTGGTTTAACTCTTTCAATAATATTAATTTAGCCTTTATTCACTAACCAAAGAGTAGTCTATAGATTTAACACATTTGAGTATTTTTTTATTTTAATTATATTATTTTTAAATCTTAGCTCTTAGTTATCAAAAAAACAACTACAAATAGCTTTTAAGGTAGTGGTTATCAACCTGGGAAATCTAGCTAATAAGACCAGACATATTTTATTACAATCCCTTTTTTCCAAAGTAAATAAGTCCAAATAAGTAGGCCTAAGACCAATAGTCAAGAACCTGTGAAAAACAAATGTCTCAACCATCACACTAACCTTCAGTAAAATTTTTGTAACATTAAACTGTCAGTGATAGATTTAATTTTGAGCTAAATGGCGTGACTAGAAAACTTTTTTTAATAATATCTATTTATAGCGATCCCAAAAAAGTAGGGGAAGGGAATTTGACAACTACCATGGTGGGCGTCAGCTGAAAAAGGTTGGGAACCACTGTTCTAGAGGTATTCAACATTAACAGCCCCCCTATCCCTAACCCTAAAAACCAAAATTTGTTTGCTAAGGTCTTGACAAGAACACTTCCGACATAAATTTCAAAAACTTTTCGGGTGCATTATACGGTGGCCGCGATGGTCTAAGGCATCACACTCGCAATAGACTAGAATGCCAATGGTGAGGAGATTGGGGCTCAGTCCCTGTCGTATGTAAAGTCTGTTCAGCGTATGAATTTTTTTCTGAAAGGCCTTTTTCCCTACCAGAAATCTATTATATAGTAGGATATTGGTAGGAAAAAAGACCTTTCAGAGAGTTATTCCTACCGTAAATGGAGTATACTGAGTGTACTATTTTCTAAATAATTTTCCACTCTCCCTCTACGCAACTCCGGATACATTTCCACTAAATACAAACTTCCTCATCTCTAACACATTGTTAAGTGTGTTTTTTCAGTATCACAATTATTTTTCTATATATAGTTTACAGTGTATTAGTAATTTAGAAACACTATAGTTATATGTCTAGTAATAAGTTTATATGTCACCAGATTTAAATTTGTGTAGTTCAGGTTAAGGGACAGCTACACATAGCTCAGACGGATAAATGCTATCTAGTTGTCTTCATTGATGAGAAAACACCTTTTTTCATAGAAGAAATAAAGAAAGATGACGATGGAATCAATTAATTGCTCCAAAAGTTAAAAAGTTTTTTTTAAGAGAGTGTTTTTTCAGAAATCGTACTTGAGTTCCAAGAAAACTTAACTCATTAGATCCTAATCCATAATATAAGTGCAACGCGCCATGACACCGTGGAAGAAAAAACTAATTAAAGCACCCATTGGTGTAAATACTAATTACTTTCAAAAGGTGTTATAGTTGTATAATTTTTGGGTGAGATAGATAAATTAAATATGTACACATTTTATACAATATTACAATATTTATAAAACAGAACTTTATTTTGAATTCAACCAAGTTGATAGAACACAAGATATACAGCAATTATATTTGCAAATTCCTATAGAGAGTTGACTGGTTTTGATAGGAAGGGCCTTATCACTCGAGGCCTTTTTTCCTTCTAGTATCCTACTACTCAGTAGTATTTTGGTTTAAAAAAATGAGGCCTTTTACTAAGACCTTCCAACAAAAATCAGTATATAGTAGTAGTTCAGTTGTAAAAATATTTTTTTATTCGTATGAGTAGTATAGATAGTAAAATAAAATAAAACATTAGAAATTCTTTAAATCCCACATTACTAGGTTAAGCCTGAAAAGCTATGATAAAACCAATAATTACTACTATATTATTTTTTCTTCATTATCAAGGAATAATTGAAGTATTACTTTAGTTGAAAGATTTATAATATACCTCTTTCACTATTGGACCAGTTGTTATGGACAGGTGGGACAGTCATATCGTTTACTAATATACAGGATGTATTATAGATAATGCAAGCTATACAATGCTTGAGTGAAATTCAAGCAGCTCACTCTTCTATGCATTGATCATTATTGCCCAAAATATGAATTTCAGGGAAACTATTTGAATGTGTTATTAATATATTTAAAATTGTATCCGCCTATTGGACTCTCAAGAAGATGGAAAAGAAATACTTGAAGACATTTGAAATGTGGTGCTGGAGAAGAATTGAAAAGATCAGTTGGACAAGATAGAGTGGGGAATAAAGAATAAGAGTGGTTGAGAAGAAGACAATTTTGGGTGTGATTCTTTGGAACAAAGCAAACTGGACCAGACATATCCTTAGGAGGAATTGTCTTTTATACAACGTAATATAAGGCAAGGTTGAGGGAAATAGGATGAAGCAGGTATCAACTATTGGATGACTCGTAGGAAGGAAGACAATTCTGGGAGCTGAGGGAAGAGGCAGAGAACAGGGCGCATTGGTTGTCTATATTCATTGACAAAAGGAATGGACCTGTCGTAAGACAGAACCCTTGATAGTAATAAGTTAATAACAACAATGATGATGATAATAATAATATAATATATAAAATAGTTAACTAAACGTTAGGTTGGTCAATAGTGACTCAGTAAATATAGTTTACAAAATAATGTAACCATTTTGAGTGACATAATTTTGTTAATAAATAACTGTTTTTAGAAATACTCAAATTTAGTAATTATCAATATGGCACTATACGCAAGTTACACAGGTGGTATAGATATTTGATTCAAAAATTTTGTTAAATGAGGTGAAATGGATTATTTTAAAGTAAGGCTGTCACTTAACACTTTTAATTTTATTAAAAGATTGAACTTGTGGACGAAAAAATAATTAATACATTACGTCCTAAGATAATGATACTATACCAATATACTATGTCACCAACTAAGTGTAATTATATTCGGACAGAAGGGTTACTCTCCCCC